>JAECUM010092863.1:0-232836 GCA_016617855.1 Megalonaias nervosa | reverse complement strand
CTAAACTTCTATAGAATATAGCCATGCCCATTACAAAGATCCCAGTCATCCACAAGTTTGGCATCATCTCCCACTCTCAGCGTCAGGAGCTTCAGGAACGGCTTCTCAAACAGTCCTACTTCCAGAGCCTCAAGAGTCAGAGAGTTGTTGTCCCAACTAGGTAAGTATCTATCTTGCTTCCTTAACAACTAGGTTAGCATTACCTACCTACCTGATACAAAGTAGGTAAAGCCTCAATCAAGCACAACTGATTTCTCATGATGCCATGTTAATGCTCAGATGGAGACGGTTAAGATTTGTCACACTTTTTACCACATGCATGTTCAACTACAAAATACAATTGTATATAACATACAGTCAGTAAGAAAAGCCAACAAATAATACAAATTAAATATACATACCATTAGCATTACATAACAGTGTGTGTACGCATGTATGGGTTTATCACACTTTATTAAGTTTAGCATTACATCGCAGTGTGTGTATGCATGTTAGACTCTATCACATTGTATTAAGTTTAGCATTACATCGCAGTGTGTGTATGCATGCATGGCTTTATCACATTGTATTTAGCATTACATTACAGTGTGTGTATGCATGTTAGACTCTATCACATCATATTATGTTAAGCATTGCATCACAGCATGTGTATGCATGTTAGGCTTTATCACATCATATTATGTTAAGCATTGCATCACAGCTTGTGTATGCATGTTAGGCTCTATCATATTGTATTAAGTTTAGCATTACATCACAGTGTGTGTATGCATGCATGGCTTTATCACATTGTATTAAGTTTAGCATTACATCGCAGTGTGTGTATGCATGCATGGCTTTATCACATTGTATTAAGTTTAGCATTACATCGCAGTTTGTGTATGCATGTTAGACTCTATCACATCGTATTATGTTAAGCATTGCATCACAGTGTATGTATGCATGTTAGGCTCTATCACACTGTATTAAGTTTAACATTACATCACAATGTATGTATGCAAAGATGTCTTTATCATATTGTATTAGACTGCTCTGGTGACCTAGTGGTTAGAGCATCTGCCTTGGATGTGGGAGGTCACGGGTTTGAACCCCATCTGAGTCATATCAAAGACATAAAAGTGGTACTAACATCTGCCTAACTAGGTGGTCAGCCTTAAGAGGTTAATGTTAGGACTGGTGTCAGGAGAATGTGCCTGGGTGGGACATGATGCTACATGTTTGCGGCATGATGCCCCAGTGCTAGACATCACTATAAACTGTCACACTGCAGACACTGTAGTGATATGACTGAAAAATTGTTAAAGCTACAGTAAAAATCCAAATTATACACACACACACACACACACAGATTGTATTAAGTTCATCATTACATTACATTATGTGTATGCATGGATTGCTTTATCACATTGTATTAAGTTTAGCAATACATCACAGTGTGTGTTTCCATGTTAGCCTAAATTTATCACACTTTTTATTGAGTTTAGAATGACATCACAATGTGTGTATGCACTCTAGGCTTTTTTACACTGTATTAAGTTTAGCATTACATAATAGTGTGTGTATGCATGCATGGGTTCATCACACTTTATTACATTTAGCATTACATCACAGTGTGTGTATGCATGCATGGGTTTATCACACTTTATTACATTTAGCATTACATAATAGTGTGTGTATGCATGCATGGGTTCATCACACTTTATTACATTTAGCATTACATAATAGTGTGTGTATGCATGCATGGGTTCATCACACTTTATTACATTTAGCATTGCATAATAGTGTGTGTATGCATGCATGGGTTCATCACACTTTATTACATTTAGCATTACATCACAGTGTGTGTATGCATGCATGGGTTTATCACACTTTATTACATTTAGCATTACATCACAGTGTGTGTATGCATGCATGGGTTTATCACACTTTATTACATTTAGCATTACATAATAGTGTGTGTATGCATGCATGGGTTCATCACACTTTATTACATTTAGCATTACATAATAGTGTGTGTATGCATGCATGGGTTCATCACACTTTATTACATTTAGCATTGCATAATAGTGTGTGTATGCATGCATGGGTTCATCACACTTTATTACATTTAGCATTACATCACAGTGTGTGTATGCATGCATGGGTTTATCACACTTTATTACATTTAGCATTACATAATAGTGTGTGTATGCATGCATGGGTTCATCACACTTTATTACATTTAGCAGTGCATCACAGTGTGTGTACGTGTTCATATCTTTATCACACTGTATTTAGTTTATCAGTACATCACATTGTGTGTATGTGTGCTTGTGTGCATGACTTTATCACACTGTATTAAGTTTATCAGTACATCACAGTGTGTGTATATGTGCATGGCTTTATAACACTTCATTAAGTTTATCAGTACATCACATTGTGTGTATGTGTGCTTGTGTGCATGACTTTATCACACTGTATTAAGTTTATCAGTACATCAAAGTGTGTGCGTGTGCATGGCTTTATCACAGTTTATTAAATTTATCAGTACATCACAGTGTGTGTATGTTTGCATGGCTTTATCACAGTTTATTAAGGTCCTCACTACATCATATTATGTGTATGTGTGCATGTCTTTATCACACTGTATTAAGTTTAGCATTACATGACATTGTGTGAATGTGTTGTTACATGTAGGCTCGTACAAAAATAACAAGAGAAAAAAGTGAAGCCAACAAGCTTTGTAAATTTTAACAAAATAATTTATTTCCCTAGAAAACAATGTAAAAATTGGAAATAGGACTTACGGTTTGTAAATATAATCCAAAATTTAATCCTAAGATTGAAATAAATAAGTCCTATCACTAAACAGTTCTAATAGAATTTTGGTTTGAATCTCGATGAAATTCCAATATGGAGGCGATGACGTCAGATGTCTGTACTGATGGTAACAGATCCTCGATTGAATCACAGTTTATAATGTTTCCGTTAAACTCCAGAATAAATTTCCACTGAATTTCTTTGTCCCAGAACGTTTATAAATATAAAGCACTTGTTTAGTTTTCTAGGGAATAAATTATTAAATCCAAAAAATAGATGAACTTCAAAACAATCTGGCAGCAACAATAAAACCTCTTGAGTCCTCAAGGTTTAAAGATACGACTGACCAAATCTACTAGAGCGCGTCTGTTTAAAGCCGCGATTTTAGATCACATGGTGTCTCATGTGACAGGCTATGTGATTTCTAATTTGAACATCGCAATAAAAAAATGAGAATTATCACGTAGCTACAATAGCCCTATCTAAGAACCAAATTCTCACACTGAAAATATATAAAAAAAGAAAGACTGTTTACAGTTCAGCTAACATGCAGGCTGAAATGACCTTGGCAATAGCCAATCGTTATCACTCAATGTTTACAAAATCTATGAGCTAAAAATAGTGCTGAAGTAACTTAGAATCTAATCGGGTCAAGCCAATTTCGGAAAAGAGATTCAAATCCAATGAAAATTATCATTACAATAAAATATAATGAAACAAAAATAAAATAAAAAGAATTTAAAACTAACACACAAGCAACTTAATTACATATTTGCAACAGTGTGCATGGCTTTATCACACTGTATTTAGCTTAGCATTACATCACATTGTGTGTATGTGTGCATGGTTTTATCACACTGTATTAGGTTTATCAGTACATCACATTGTGTGTATGTGTGCATGGCTTTATCACACTTTATTTAGTTTATCAGTACATCAGAGTGTATGTATGTGTGCATGGCTTTATCACACTTTATTTAGTTTAGCAGTGTGTCACTGTGTGTATGCATGCCTGATTTTATCATTATTTATTCAAATTTAGATAAAATATATTTTATATCAAGTTGTAGGTTATCTTTTACTTTTCTAGTAATTTTTTACTTTAAATCCTAGATTTAATACCAGTAACAACTTAACCATCACTATTGTATAGCTTTAACTTTTTCTTGTTGAAAAACCTTGTCTGTTTAATGTGAAAACATCATCCCACAGAGTGGAGAATTGTCAATAAGACAAGGTCCACTCATGAACCTTGCTTGCCCATGCACAAAACAGTCAGCTTCTCAAGGATGCCATTTTAAAAGGTTATGTCTAACGTGATCAGTGCAGTGTTGCTTGTGGCGAGTTTAAAACCATATTGCAGTTTTCCATTCAACAATATTCTGTCTAGTGTTAATATTCATCCCTCTTATCTTCTGTTTATTTGCCAGTAACACCCACCCCATTTTAAAAAGTCTTGTCTGTTAAGTAATAATGCAACATAGGCTGTACCTCAGCTTAATACGATTTTGTTTTCTTTTATTTTAAATAATTGATTAAACATCAGTTTGGTGTTTTTTGCATTTCACCATTGTATAATAATAACAGTTTGCCTGACTCACGTCACATTAATGTTGTGTGGGTCTGTATTACTCATTGAGAAATATAAAGGTCAACAATTGAACGACTTCTTCAATAAGAAAAGACAGGTGATTCTTCACCTGTGAGTCATTGTTTATCTTGATATATCACACGCAGTGTACAAGCAGATGTGCTTCACATGTGAGATATATATATTGTCATTATTATTGTTCTCCTTCAGATAATTTTTATTTCAGAGAACAATGTCTGGACAATCTGTGGGAAAGTGTGGCCCATGGGACATTCACCCGTATGCCTCACATGTTCAAATTGCATATGTAAGAATTGTTAATCTTTTTGCACAGTATGGACTAATGAAATCTAGAATCTAGCTGATGCCAGAAATACTTATAGAGGGCAGGGGAAACATCAGTCCCCTTAATTGTCTCAATTTTTAAGTTTTTCTCTTACCCAGCCTCAGGGAGCCCACCATAAGATGGCTAGATCTTCAGCTTGGAAGAACACTCCTGGGTTCAAGGAGCTTATGTGACTAGTCTCTTTGGAGACAGGTAAGGCCCGCCAATTAGGAGGGAGTGGACATCCAAAGGGTATATCGACTACCCACAAAGGGGAGGAGAAGTCAAACACTCCTTATGTATGTTCACAATGGCATATTGCTGCCTTCTGTGAGGAAGGAAGTGCTCCTTGTCTCACCCCCTTGGTGGCATGTTTTAATCTTCTGTGAGTAAGGAGCTGCACCATACTCAGCACTTCCAAGGCAGCATGTCACACCCTTTTGAATGGGAGCAGTAGCAACGCACCTTGAGTGACGAAGACAAACTAGGTTCTAACATGTTTGGTAACCAGTCCTTGACAGATGATTGGTCCAGTCACCCATGGGTTCATCCAACTGACCAGTCAATGTTTGGTGATTGTGGTGGTCATGCCGACCTTCCACTGGTTATTACTGAGAGGCTTCATGGTACAGGGATATGGACTGGACCAAGTTCACCCTCTCCCCACTTTGCCATCACACCCTGTACAGGATTTGGAGTCTGCTCATCAGGTCCAGACTAGGGAAGAGGATGAGATTGGTATCCCCCTCTTTTCCTATTATCCCAATGAATCTTTCCAGGTTTCCAGGATGCAGGGCCCTCCATCTCAGGGTGGTTGTTTCCTTATGTCCCTTGGGGCTACTAGACCCTTAATTCAGAGTAAAGGTGATGCCATGGCTTTTGTTCCACCATCACCTCCTATTCATGTGGCACCCACCAGGAAGGCTGGAATGAAGGTCTAGCACACGTAGAGCCCCTACTCATCATGATGAAATATGAAAAATGTTGCAGAGTGTTCCTATGTCACTACCCTTAAGAATATAGTGGTTCCCAGGCATTCTCCTGCCCAGAGTGCACTAGATAAAGATGCCTTATTTATTATCATTGCCTCCAATTAGTTCAAGACAGAAACAACTCATTTATTGCCTCATATGAGGCCCACCAGCTCCTCTCAGTTGGATGAAGAGGATAAATAAAGTTAACTGCCTCTTACCAATGGATTTGTGTCTGAAACTATGTGGTTGACAGTCCAAAAAGATCCTTTCTGTTTTGGAAATGATGTCCAGGACCAAGCCACAACCAGACCTCCTGTTTTTGTTAACACATTCCTCTATGATTGAGGAAATATCATGGAGGTTTCAGGAGGCCAGGAATACCTGGTGACTTAGAGAGTGGTCCGTTCCTCTCTATACCTTGAGACCTATGGTATCTGTCAAGTTACTGGGTACAGTCTCTGACATATTTCATTGAACTCCCAATTTAAATATAGTGTCCCAACTGGAGCCTGGACATACCTTTCCATGAAATCAGTTGAAGCCAAGGACAGAAAGCCTAACTTTTGGTCACTTTAACATCTCATGCTAATCTCTTATTAGTTACTTAATTTAGTATGCTGAAGGAGGCTGCAATCACAGTCCAGTCACATCACAATTTTTGCTAGAAGCTGTGCCCACGACATCCCAGTATCTGCCATGATATTGTGCTGGACTTACAAAAAAATCTTACTTAACCACAGCAAAGACCTTCTAAGAGTAGTCCATCGGAAGCAGAGATCCTCTCTGGGGGACTCATCCCCACAGAAGGATCATCAACAAATATCCTTCACACCTGCTCCTGGCCCAATGCAGTTGTCCAGAAAGCATACTACTGCACATCACTCTCAGGAGTCGTTCACTGAATTCTTGAACCAGATACATGCCCAGTCCAATGTGCAAGCTCAAATGAGATCTCCTACTTGTCAGTTGGGTTCAGCACATGGAAATCACAGAGGAGGAAGTTCTTTAACTTGCCTTCCTTCCTAACAAAGGGAGGGACAGTCCTAGGGACCTTCACCCTCTCCTACCATATATGCTAGTCTAGGCCTCTTTTTGAAGACTTGGTCAAGTGTCATGGATGATGGGTGGATACTTTCAGTTGTTACCAATTTCAGTTTTAGGAAAAACCTCGTCTACACCCTCATGTTCTTTTGGGAAGAGGTACATGCCTTTTTGTAGAAAGAGGCAGTTGAGAGGGTCCTGGGTGATCAGTCTCCCACATTCTACTTCAAAACTTCGTGGTCACCAAGAAAAGTGGATAATTTCACATCATCATCAATCTCTCCCTGTTAAATCGGTTTCTTCTGGAGGAACATTTCATGATGGAGACCACTTCCTCAATCAAGAATGCAATGTCTCCATCAGATTGGACGGTCTCCACTGACCATCAGGATGCCTATTGGCAGTTCCCAGTATTTGCTCCACACCAAAATACCTCCAGTTTCGCTTAAATTTTCAATTCAGAGTTCTACTGTTCAGAATTGCTTTTGCACACAGTTGTCACCCAACTTATGGGAGTATTAATGTCTTACCTCCAGTTATTAGAAACCACAGATCTCCAGTATTTTGATAACTAATCCACAGTGTTCAGGTTCAGACCCTGTATCATGGTCTGTTCCATTGTTGGTCCACAGTAACTCAGTTTGGTCCCCTACACAACCTCAAAAGGTCAGAGTTCATTGCATCATGAACCAGAACTTAGTCCAGGTCCATTGGATCACATGGATTGAATCCTGGTGCTATGAGTAAAAGCATTATTGTCTGCCTGCTTTGACCTATCCTAATTGGGAACCTTGATCACTGCTGCAGATCTGGTTCCCTTAGGATATCTGCATATGTTCCTGGTACAGTTTTTCCTCCTTACTAGGTGGAAACCACACGGGGATTCTTGATTGACTCTGATCCTCTAGGACCATTTGTGCTTGTAGATGAATTGCATTAGATTCCTGACAGGGGTCCCCATGATTGCACCTGACCTCAACTCCTGCCTGTTTGCTAATGTGTTAGATTCCAGTTGGGGTGCTCATTCAGAGTCAGAGGCATAATTCTCCAGGGTTATTGGACTTGGGATGAATTGTCCCCCCATATTAGCAATCTAGAAATGAAAGCTGTATTTCTAGCTTTGCAAGGTTGCATCAACAGAATAAGGGGTATATGTATCATGGTCTCGTGAAATAACATGTACATCATAGTGTATCTCCAATATCAAGGAGTAAAACATGTCTCATCTATTTTTGTGAAGGTCTGGAACTTTCTCTGATAGGCCATCTTGGAGAACATGACCCTCCAAGTTCATCACATTCCAGGGAAGAATGTATTAGTGGATAGTCTGAATAGGGGAAGACTAAGTGGTCCTCACTTAATGGTCTTGTCACCATTCTATAACAGATTCCCTTTTCACATTATGGGGAAAGCCTCTGTTGGACTTGTTTGAAACCAGGCTCAACAACAGACTCCCTTCTATGTTTCTCCAGTCCCAGACCAGAGACCATGGGCAGAGGATATATTCAGCTTCCAATTGGATTGTCTGTTCATGTACACCTTCCCAATGTTCTGACTGCTACCTTAAGTTCTACCAAAGACTTAACTTCCATCACTCATATCATTCTCATAACCCCACTGTGGCCTCAACATTTGTGGTTCAGTGATCTTCTGGACCTGTTTTTAGACCAACTCTGGTCTCTCCCTCATAGGATGCAACACAAGGGTCTCTCCTACACAATAGCCCTCACATTCTCCATATTCATGCTTCACTTATCTCAGGTGATCTCTCAACATTTTGGGCCAAGTTGCCAGTTGCATCATTCAGACCAGGAGAACTTCAGCATCCATGGTCTTGATGCCATGTGGTGAATCTTTGTTGCAGTGGAAAACGTTGATCCAAGCTGTCCCTTGCAACTACTGGTGCTTGTGTTTCCTTTTATTCCTTTTCAAGAAAACAAGATGTTCACTATTGACTATAAAGGGCTATAGAACTGCCATTTCCAAAACACTTAAATTCTTGCAGAGCTTAACAATCGGTTCAGATTTGCACCTTACTGATCTTGTTAAGTACCAATGGCCTGAATTATAATTATGTGCCAATAGTCTTTTGATGAATCACATTAATACAATCCAAGAAGTCCTTGTCTGAATTCACCATAAGTTAATGTCTCTGTCTGTCACAATCCCTCTACAGTATTAGGACTAATATGGCAGAAAGATGGACATTTAAATTTTGAATGGCTCACAAGCCCCCATTCAGCAATGCCAATAGCCTAAATACATGAACAACTCAAGGTAAAATATAATTTTTTTAATCAATATTAATAATTAATAAAACAATTCAAGCAATTTCTGGATAAAAATCTTCCAATTACACTACACTCATAAATTAATACATTAATTTGCATGTTAACGAATGCCTTATTTATTTCATCATATGAGAGTCAACGTCCTAATGTGAGAGTCTCCTTTCAGTGAGTAGTCCTTTGTACTCATCTGTATTCATTCTCTGTTCTTCTATTCTCCCTTCTTCTTCCCTCCTGCACTCTTCCTGTACTGCTCCTTGTACTATTTCTCCTTCTCCTGTGCTACTCCTTGTACTCCTCCCTTCCACACCCTTTCCATACTAATTCTCATACTTCCTCCTTCCCTCTCTTAAGAGTTTAGTGCTGTCTAGTATGTGCACCCTGGGAGCTTCCCATAGAAGTTTTCTATTTCTTTCCCAGTTCACTTCCTCTTCCCCTTTTTACAAGTCTCTCACACGGAGTGGTCTTTTTCCCCAGAACTCTTTTTGATAATTCCTTGTATCCTCCATACTTTCCAAATGTCAGGAAACCACTGATTAATTTTATACAGGTATGGATAGATATTTCATTGTCCCCCTTGTCTGTCTGAGACATTAGCTCCTCCTACTGGTAGGTTTTTAAATTCCTCTAATTCTGATTGGCCAGTTCTCCTTGTTTGATGTTGGGCGGCGCTTGGCCAAATCTTCTCACAGGTAACTGCGAACGCAGAAATCTGGCCTTCTTAGTTACACAAAGAGCTTATTTCTTTGAAGCGACTAGCTGACTCAACCATCTAATTACTAAATAAACACATAGCCGGCCATCTGCTGTTGGCCTCACACATTTAGCTGTCATAAACCCTATGCAAGCCTTAGCCAGCAAGAAGTTAAAATCACAGCTGTAAAGATGGAAAAATTCTGACTATATTTCCTCAAAATGTCCAAGAATATTATTATAGATGAGCACTTTGTATTTCCAGTAAATAAATAATTTGAGTAATAAATTCCAGTCTGAATGAAATATTGAACACAGCAATAAGACTGATTCTCTTTCAAGATCTAACATCACGAATAAATAATTTTCCCAGTAAACAAGATTATAAAGCCCTGTACTTGACCTCGGTCATGATTATTATTTTCTTAAAAAGACCTATTACTTAATGTAAACTTCCATTCTAGAAGATTCTGTTACTAAAATTGTAATAAAGAACATGGTAAACATAATGTCCTTGACTCAGACCAAGATAAATATTTACTTCTGTTGATAATTATCCTAAACTCACACACACAGAGAAAATATTAGCTATGGATTAGTTGTTTACAGAATTTAAAAAAATCAATGATTCTGGTCAGGAAGACAATCAACTTGATTTTGGATATGGTCATTTACAAAATACATTTTACATTACCCATAGCTTATAATGAATAAAACCTAACAAACAATGCAAATTAAATAGACATAACACAAACACATACACACACACACACACATGCATGTGCATATATACACATATAACACACACACACACACACACACACACACACACACACACATATATATACACACAGCCACAGAATGGTCAATAGCAATAAATTAGCATTTTGATTAAGAACAAAGTTCTGTAAATTTGCCATTTTGTATCAAAATTTCTCCATGTGCAGTTTGTTTATGTGGAAGTTTTTTTTCGGACAGAAAGTGCAATTTGAGTTCTTTCTTAAAATGAGTCAATTTGGTATTTCATTTTTAAATCTACAGTTATAAATATATAATTTCAACTGTAGTATAAATAGGTTAATCACATCATTACATTTTTTCATCTGTTATGCCAAGCTGAAATTCTCTCACTGTCCCATAGGACTTAGAGGCAATCACACTCATTTTTTATCCACTCTATGAACCTAGTCTAGATTGATTCTGGTTTTGGACAATCCCATAGAAGATGTGATATCATTTCTACAGATTTTGCAGAGAAAGTACAAATTACTTGAAATTCTTCCAATTTAAAAAAAAATTGTTTGTTGCCAAAATTCTGTGCAAAATGTTAGTTGGAAGCCATTTAAGTCTAGGACTTCTGGTTACCGTGTGAGGAACGGAAGAAAGCTTTTTCCATTCATTCTCATTTAAGCAGTCAAATTCTGTTTTCCATTTTGCAATTGAGTTGGTCTTGTGATTATTGCAGATGAGAGTTTTGCAAACCTTTGTCAGCCCTTTTTTATCCATTATTATAGGTAAGACAGAGGGGTGCATACATGTGTACTCTATATTTACATCGGATTAATTTCTGTAGATTTTTATGGCACCCAGCAGCCCAATAATTCTAGGAAATTTACATGGAATTCAAATTCATTACAAAACATGTCAAGACTGATCCATGAACCATCTTCATTTACAAAGTCAGTTATATTGATTCCTTTTTCAATCCAGTGTTTGTGCATTACAGTAGAATTTTCAATGGTGATATTAGGATTCTTTGTGTTTTTGAAGGAATTCTTCTTTGTTTTCAGCAGTAAACTTATTATACAATTTGATGTAAGCTGAAAATATATCTATCCAAAACCTATTCAGGAATTGCATAGCTTTTTTGAGAAAATTTATTCCAAATAGAAAATTTTTGTTATGTTCAAAAGAAGTGAAGATAGAATGGTTTTCCATTTGGATTCATGAGCAACCATTAAGCTCCTTAAACTGGTTTACTTCTTACTTAACCGATAGAGTGCAAAAAGTATCTTTAAATGGTCGACTTTCTCAAAGTAAAAATATTAATTGTGGAGTACCACAGGGCTCTATCCTTGGACCGCTGTTATTCATTCTGTTTATCAATGACTTACCTCTTGAGATTGGAACTTCAGTTTCTTCCACTGCCCTCTATGTAGATGATACTACACTGTCTGAGATGGGTAAAACGGTGCTCTCAACAGACTTCAAGCATGGTGCAAGGAAAACAGTATGATCATAAATACAGAAAAAACAAAAGTCCTACTAGTTACAGCACAACAAAAACAAGCAAGGCTAGATAGCGACAAACTCCAGGTTCTCTTTGACAATGTGAGCCTTAATATGACCGCTCATGATAAAATGCTTGGTGTATTTGTAGATAACAATCTTACTTGGTCTATTCACATTGAACACGTTTCAATAAAGATTAATTCTTATCTTTGGCTACTGAGGTAAATCAAAACAGACATTCCTCTTCAGTATAGGGTTATCTTTTATTAAAGTTATATTCAGCCATATCTGGACTATTCTAATGTAATTTGGGGTAATACCTCTAATTCAAACATAAAACACTTTTAAGACTCCAAAAGAGGGCATGCCATTTAATTCTAGATCAATGTATAGACAATTTCCAGGATGCATTGAATAATATAAAGATTTAAACAATACATGAAAGAATATTTCTTAGAAAGGCCAATTTGATGTATAAAGTATCCAGAAAAGCCATTCCTGTCTATCTAAGCAATATCTTTCTCCAAAAAGATGCTGATGGTACTCTAAATTTAAGGTCCATAAGAAGTAAAAATTACATTATACCAAGGCCAAAGAAGGAATTGTTTAAAAAAAAAGTTTTCAATATACTGGTCCACTGGTATGGAACAACATTCCCAGTGACATAAGGCAGGCTCCTAGCATTTCTTCTTTTGATAATCAATGTCTCAAATGGATGAAATCTTCAGACAATTGAACAGTTCTATTACAACAAATACTGCATGCTTTTCTGTAATTTTGCATCATTTTCACAGTTGAATTTTTCAGTGCAGGATATTTTATATTTTATATGTGTTTATGTGTTCACAGATGCCTGTGCATGTGTTCCAGGCTTGATACTTTGACTTTTAAAATCACTTCATTATTTAGTGTCAAGCCAGATTCTTCACATCATGTTGTATATACTGTGTATAATGTACATAACAGATAGAAGGACTCAAGGTAGATTAGTTCTGTAACTTATTGAGTTACATTCTCTAAATAAAGTCTTTATTATTATTATTATTATTATTATTATTATTCTGATCCAGGTTATCTTAATAGAATCCACAAATGTATTGATATCAACCATTTTAAGGCCACCCTTGTGATAATCTTAATAGAATCCACAGATGTATTGATATCAACCATTTTAAGGCCACCCTTGTAATAATCTTTAATTGTTACTTTAGTTTAATTTTGTATCTTGTCCCATTCCGAACAAACATATAAAAAGATAGTCTAGTCTTTGCATACACTATGGGGGCAATTTGGTAAATTCATTAGTTGGTAAGTAAGTTTTGATAATGCCAAACATTTAATAACTGTAATTTTACCAACAGGGGTTAGTGCCTTTTTTTATCACTGCAGAAGTAAATTTGTAATTTCCCTGACTTTGTTATCATAGTTTAATTTAACCATATTGTTTAACTCAATGGAAAATCTTATGCCAATATAAATAAATTCAGATGAATCCCAGTCTAAATGATGTTGTGAGCAATATTTAATAATACCACATGTTCTACTTCCAATCCAGACTTTTTTCATTTTTTGATAGTTATGATAAGGCCTGAAAGTGTAGAGTATTGATGAATGAGATCCAATGCTGATTTCATGTGACTTTTCAGAGCCATCAAGAGTGAGTGCCATGTCATCTATGTACTGTGAGATAAGATACACTATAGGTTTTATTTGTGTTCCTTTAATATTTGGCTTTTTCCTCATCATGTGGGTTAATATCTTTGGACAAAGAAGAAAAATATATGGAAGAGGGAATCACCTTGTCTGCAGCTCCTCCTAATGTCAAACCACTATGAACACTGTACATTAATGCATGATTTAATATTTTTATAAAACTACTTTATCCAAGTTTTGAAGTCTTCTACAAAATTTAAAAAGTCTAATACTTTATCAATTAAAGACCATGTGACAGAATCAAAAGCTGTTTCAAAGTCAGTTAATTGAAGGAGTCCAGTTATATTATATTTTTTTGGTAGAGGATATAAGATCATATATGGAATGCGAATTTTCCCTTAGATATCTTCCCTTGATAAAACCAGTTTGGTCATTATTTATAATTGTTGGAAGAACCTGCTTTAGTCTGTTTATGATACATGCTGATGCAATTTAAAGAGATGGGTCTCCAGTTCTTCAGATACTGTTTTGGTTTGTCCCCTTTCGGAAGGCAAGTTATGATGCCTTCTTTTTAAGTTGATGATAGTTCCCCTGAATTATATGAAACATTAATTGCCCTTACATAATATGGACCAATATCTATCTAAACAAATTAAAAAAACTTGACTGAAAACCCATCTGATCCTGGAATTTTATTGTTTTTCATATAGTTTAGGCTTGCAGTTGCTTCAGTCAGAATTATAGGGCCATTCAAGATTCTTTCTGTGTTCTAATTTAGGAATACCCCTGTAATTGAATAGAGACTCAAGGTTAACTTAGTCTTGTGTAGTTTTTATAACACAGTAAAATGGTGATAACAAACATGTATATGAAATAATTTGAATCTAAAAAACAAGCACACACAGAAATGTCATTATATGAATTGAAGTGAATAAAAAAAACAAGCACACACAGAAATGTCAGTACACTTTATATGAATTGAAGTGAATCTAAAAAAAGCAGCACACACAGAAATGTCAGTATATGAATTGAAGTGAATCTAAAAAACAAGCACAAACAGATTTGTCAACATGTGAATTGAAGTGAATCTAAAAAAAGCAAGCACACACAGAAATTTCAGTATATGAATTGAAGTGAATCTAAAAAACAAGCACAAACAGATTTGTCAGTATATGAATTGAAGTGAATCTAAAAAACATGCACACACAGAAATGTCAGTACACTTTGTATGAATTGAAGTGAATCTAAATAACAAGCACACACAGATATGTCAGAATATGAATTGAAGTGAATCTAAAAAAGCAAGCACACACAGAAATGTCAGTACACTTTATACGAATTGAAGTGAATCTAAAAAACAAGCACACACAGAAATGTCAGTACACTCTATATGAATTGAAGTGAATCTAAAAAAAGCAGCACACACAGAAATGTCAGTATATGAATTGAAGTGAATCTAAAAAACAAGCACAAACAGATTTGTCAGCATATGAATTGAAGTGAATCTAAAAAAGCAAGCACACACAGAAATTTCAGTATATGAATTGAAGTGAATCTAAAAAACAAGCACAAACAGATTTGTCAGTATATGAATTGAAGTGAATCTAAAAAACATGCACACACAGAAATGTCAGTACACTTTGTATGAATTGAAGTGAATCTAAATAACAAGCACACACAGATACGGTATGTCAGAATATGAATTGAAGTGAATCTAAAAAACAAGCACACGCAGAAATGTCAGTACACTTTATATGAATTGAAGTGAATCTAAATAACAAGCACACACAGAAATGTCAGTACACTTTATGTGAATTGAAGTGAATCTAAGTAACAAGCACACACAGAAATGTCAGTACACTTTATATAAATTGAAGTGAATCTAAAAAACAAGCACACACAGAAATGTCAGTACACTTTATATGAATTGAAGTGAATCTAAAAAACAAGCGCACGCAGAAATGTCAGTACACTTTATATGAATTGAAGTGAATCTAAAAAAATAAAGCACACACAGAAATGTCAGTATATGAATTGAAGTGAATCTAAAAAACAAGCACAAACAGATTTGTCAGTATATGAATTGAAGTGAATCTAAAAAACATGCACACACAGAAATGTCAGTACACTTTGTATGAATTGAAGTGAATCTAAATAACAAGTACACACAGATATGTCAGAATATGAATTGAAGTGAATCTAAAAAACAAGCTAACACAGAAATGTCTGTACACTTTATATGAATTGAAGTGAATCTTAAAAACAAGCACACACAGATATGTCAGTATATAAATCAAAATGAATCTAAAAAACAAGCACACACAGAAATGTCAGTACACTTTATATGGATTGAAGTGAATAAAAAAAAATAAGCACACACAGAAATGTCAATGTATGACTTGAAGTGAATCTAAAAAGAAGCACACACAGAAATGTCAGTATATGAATTGAAGTGAATCTAAACAACAAGCACACATGGGCATACCAGTATATGAATTGAAGTGAATCTAAAAAACAAGCACACACAGAAATGTCAGTATATGAAATGAAGTGAATCCAAACAACAAGCACACATGGGCATACCAGTGTATGAACTGAAAGTGAATCTAAACAACAGCATACACAGAAATGTCAGTATATGAATTGAAGTGAATCTAAGAAACAAGCACACATGGGCATACCAGTGTATGAATTGAAATGAATTTAAAAAACAAGCACACATGGGCATACCAGTGTATGAATTGAAGTGAATCTAAGAAACAAGCACACATGGGCATACCAGTGTATAAATTGAAGTGAAACTAAAAAACAAGCACACACAGAAATGTCAGTATATGAATTGAAGTAAATCCAAACAACAAGCACACATGGGCATACCAGTGTATGAACTGAAAGTGAATCTAAACAACAAGCATACACAGAAATGTCAGTATATGAATTGAAGTGAATCTAAGAAACAAGCACACATGGGCATACCAGTGTATGAATTGAAATGAATTTAAAAAACAAGAACACATGGGCATACCAGTGTATAAATTGAAGTGAAACTAAAAAAGAAGCACACACAAAAATGTCAGTATATGAATTGAAGTGAATCTAAAAAACAAGCAAACATGGGCATACCAGTATATGAAAAGAAGTGAATCTCAAAAAACAAACACACACAGAAATGTCGGTATATGAATTGAAGTGAATCTAGAAAACAAGCATACATGGGCATACCAGTGTATGAATTGAAGTGAACCTAAAAACAAGCACACATGAGCATACTAGTGTAAGAACTGAAGTGAATCTAAAACAAGCACACATGGGCATACCAGTGTATGAACTGAAGTGAATCTAGAAAACAAGCACACACAGAAATGCCAGCAAAATAAAAACTAGTAAACAACTTATACTTGGAGTTGATGATCTATTTACCTATTGTTTACTTTATTCTCATTCTGCTTTTTTATTTCTTCTCTTTAATAAATCAAATGTAAGCAATATGTTTATATTATCAGGAATCCATTCGAAGTGACAGAAGAGTTTGTATATCAGTATAACAATGGCAAGAGTCTGGATGAGAGAGATAAATATGAAGAGGCAGCTCATACAATGCTGGAACGTTGCAAGGTCTGTACAGAGCTTTAATCTCCATTTGAACACTGCAATGTCTGTACATAGTTTGATTTTCTCCATTTGAACAGTGCAGGGTCTGTACTTAATGAGATGTTATATCCATTGTAACACTACATGTACTTAGTAATATTGTATCTTCACTGGAATGCTGCAAGGTCTGTTGATAGTTTCATTTCATCTCCACTTCAACACTACAGGGTCTTACATAGTTTGAATTTATCTCCATGGAACTCTGCATGTACACTGCAAGGTCAGTTCTTAGTATGATTGTGTCTTCACTGGAACACTGCAAGGTCTGTACTTAGTATGATTGTATCTCCAATGGAATGCTGCATGTACTTAGTATGAATGTATCTCCACTGGAATGCTGCATGTACTTTGTATGAATGTATCTCCACTGGAATGCTGCATGTACTTAGTATGAATATATCTCCACTGGAACACTTCATGTACTTAGTATGAATATATCTCCACTGGAACACTGCATGTACTTAGTATAAATGTATCTCCACTGGAACACTGCATGTACTTAGTATGAATGTATCTCCACTGGAATGCTGTATGTATGTAGTATGACTGTATCTTCACTGGAACACTGCATGTACTTAATATGATTGTATCTCAATAGGAATGTAGCAGGGTCTGAACATTGTACGATCTGGTCTCTACAGTATGTTTAGGAATAATTTCTGGTACTATCAGAATTGGATACAGAGCTTCTTATTGATAATGATGTTAATAGAAGCCATACAGCAGTGATATGTACTCTTAGGGATGTTCTTACAGCATTGTGTCCTGATAGTACAGTAAAGCACAAAATGGAGTATTTAGGAAAGTTGTCAGATGTAATGATTTTTATGACCATAGCAACATTTTAAAAGGGGCAGTGATATACTGAGGGGCTTTATTTGAGGGACATCTGTAGTATAATTTACCCAATTTAATAAGCTTTATGACCCTTACAATATTACCGGAGGGTTCATGATATACTGAGGGGATTTATAATGAGGCTGATTGATATCTGTAGCATACTTTGCCCAATTTAATGAGATCGATGACCCTAGCAACATTATAGGAGGGGTAGTGATGTGCAGAAAGAATTCTGGTCACATTCACGTTGGTCCTTCAGCATCAGGAGACATGCTTGTTATAAGATTTATATTGGATATAGTTTTTAATATAATATTATTATTATTTTTGTAAGTATTATTATTTTTCTTTTTTTAAATATTGTAGGCTCTTTAAAGCTTTTATCAAATCTTGAATGTATGTGTCATTTTAGCAAACATTGAGGACAGTAGCTTAAAATCTGATCTAAGTACAGATTAATAGTCTTTGCTTAGGTAGCAGATCTGTGACCAGTTATTATCACATCTTTACATGAATAAAAGTATTAATTATTTTCATTTGGAGTCAGTTTTATGCAGTAATTATTGAAGAGGCTAGTTTTTAAGTTCTTCTCAGTTTGTTTTTTTTTCATAGAAACTGCAGGTTGTTTTTCTAGAAACTGCAAAAGATATTTCAGTAGCTGAGTACAGGTAATGTATGTCAGTCTGCATTACTTTTGTTACTGTTAACTCATTTTATAGAGAAGGGCTGGTCTTCGAGAAGGGGGAGAGGCAAAGCATGCCAACCTGCCAATGGCTTGGACAGAGCTTGCCCAACTGGCGCAGTGCAAGGGAAAAATACAGGAAGGTGAGAGGGATTTGTATTTTATTGTTTGTCCTGTTTTATTTCTTTCTGTTATCCTTATATTTTCCTGCATCTATTTTCATTTCTTACTTATTATATATAAATTTTTATGGCAAAGGGAGAAAATAAAAAATTGGTTTTCTCTCTGCCAATTATTTTCATTACAGGCTTTCAGACAGTTCGATTTTCCAGCATAATTTTCAGGTTTTTCTTCAGTTTTAACTAGTATTATACCTCTGTGGTCTTATACTACATAACAAGAACAAACAAAATCAATAAGTTTTGTATAATTAACAAATATAATGTATTTCACTAGAATACAAAATGAAAAAATTAAAAGTAACTTACAGAATGGTGCATGAATTCCTAAATTCAAAGAGTTCTATTAATTCCAATAGTTCTGAGTAGTCCAAATAAGTTCCAAAGGTATTTTAACTGATGTCACTACTGTACTGATGTGTCAACAGAAGAGAAGAAATGATCTGATCCCAAAATGTCTTTAAATGAATTCATGTTAATTCCAATACAGTTATACATCCAAAGTCTTAGAATTTTTCACAGTAATTCCACAAAGCTATAATATATCCACATAGTCTTGAAATGAATTTAAAGCATTGCAATTTCAAAGAATGACTATTTTAAATAAATGAATCAATCATCTCATGCAACTCTTCCAAGACCATTAGTGCTACCATTATTAAGAATGTTTGATTCTGTTAATAATTTACTTATATAAAAAGATAATATGCATTTGGGAAAATTACAATACAAGGCTTTGAATGAATCATTCTTGGTATTTCAGAATACTTTATCAGTAAACAAATGAGCTGATTCACACTGACTAATCAGGAAATTGGTCAGGAACATTTAAAAAAGAACATGACATCCATTCTCAAGAACTCATGTCCTTGTTGAAGCATGAGATGTTTATCAGAACTATAGTATATCTCAGCCTTGGACCACTCTGGTGGCCTAGTGTTTAGAATGTCCACCTCGGATGTGGGAGGTCACGGGTTTGAACCCTGGCCAAGTGATACCAAAGACCTATAAAAATGGCACTAACAGCTGCCTCACTAGGCACTGAACATTAGGAGGTTAGTGATAGGGCTGGTCAGCCTGGTGTCAGGATAATGTGACTGGGTGGGACATCATGCTGTATGTCTGCGTCATGATGCCCCAGTGCTAGACATCACTATGAACTGCCACACTGCAGACATCGTGGTGATGTGACTGAAATTTTTTAAGCTACATTAAAAATCCAAATCTTACACACACACTCACATCTCAGCATTGGAACTTTATGAATAAAATCTTTGCATTTGATGTGTGACTCATCTTACAGTCCAAACTATGATCATAGGATTTTAGCATTACAAATGTCATTAACTAAATGACCCTTATAAAATCTATTATTATGAAAATAATACACATAATATAGATATACATAACACTAAGTAGCTATGCATAATGTATATCTGTGCTTTGTATGCCTCTGTTTGTTTTGTTTGTTTCAGCATGCCTGCTTTATCTTCATCTTTGCTGATGTTTGCAAGGAAAGCTGCCAAAATTCACTTAATAATGCTTGTTAAAATTGAATTTCAACATACATTTGAAAGAAAATGCTTGTCAACTTTTATGCTTACTGGTATATCATTTTCAGAATGCCTGGATGTGTTAATTACTTCCCTTGATCAGTCTCCCATGGAGAAGTACCACATTCCTGCTCTGTTTTTCCTGGCAGAGACAATGTTGTACTGGCTTCGCACTGAAGCTGTTCATCAGCCCTATCTCAGAACAGGAGAGATTAAACTTCTCAAGGTGAGATCATAAACATCATTAGTGAAGTGGATGAGGTATACGAGACCACTTATTAATAAGCCTAGATAGTCCAGACATTTTAGTGCTAATAATGTGCACCAGGCTACAAAATAAACAAGCTGACCCCCAGTAGCTGGTGTCATGTTGGAAAATGGGTCTCAGCTGCTTAAAGAGAGAGAGAGAGAGAGAGAGAGAGAGAGAGAGAGAGAGAGAGAGAGAGAGAGAGAGAGATGAATCATGGTGACATTTGAGCATGAATGTCAAAGCAAAGTGTGTTGTGTGTGTGTGTGTGTGTGTGTGTGTGATTATTATCAGACTGGTTGTGCATGGTCTGGACTTTTCAGTCTAGTTGTATGTGTCTCACAGTGAAACAGATGAACCAGGCTTAATCCACAACCATGACAGACTTTGTATCCATTCCCATTAAATAGATCTTACTCGGGAAAGGAGAGATAAAATTGTTGAGGTGAGATCATATGGTATAGGCATACATGTCTATCAGTCCAATCTCAGGATTGGAGAGATCAAACTTCTTAAGATGAGGTAAAATAAAACATACTTGTTCATCAGCCCTTTTTCAGGGCAGGAGAAATAAAACTTCTCAAGGTGAGATCATCTAAAATATGCATACATATCCATCATCCCTATCTCAAGACAGCAGAGATTAAACTGATCAGACTGATATCATCAGGATGTTTCCAGTGTTCTGGTCAGACTGATATCATCAGGATGTTTCCAGTGTTCTGATCAGACTGATATCATCAGGATGTTTCCAGTGTTCTGGTCAGACTGATATCATCAGGATGTTTGCAGTGTTCTGGTCAGACTGATATCATCAGGATGTTTGCAGTGTTCTGATCAGACTGATATCATCAGGATGTTTCCAGTGTTCTGGTGCCATGAAATTCTTTACCATTAATGGCTAAAGCTGCTTAAAGTTTGCAGTAATTCAGATACAAATATCAATGTACCATAGAATGACACATAAATATAGATGTATCATAGAGTTTACATACAAATATAGATGTACCATTGTGGATGGGTCAGCTTGTGTTCATAGTACTGTTCTATTATATTGTTTTTTTCTTCAGATAGGTCAAATTGTGTTCACATGACTTAAATATCACCACGTTATTCATTTTGCAGATGGGTCAGCTTGTGTTCACAAGACTGTTCTATCACCATATGGCTGGACAACTGCAAGAACAGCAGGAGTTCAAAAACCGACTCTTTACTTACTTGGATGGTGAGATTTTGTCTAACATTGTGCTTTTGAAACGGTTTGATATGCATATTGTTTTTAAAGTCAAATCTGTCAACAGCAGCCACCCATGTGAAAAGACAAAATTCTGATTTTATTGTCAATTTTTAAATATTGAATGACCCTTGACCCTAATGAAAAGGGATTTATCCTGTATCGCTTCTCAAAGAGGAACTTTTTCTTCAGAGATAGCTTTTATTCACATCCAATAGATGATGATATCACACTATACTTGTAACACAGGCATATTTCTACTGTGACAGCACAGCTGCTTTTCCCATCATCCAACTAACTACCTTAATGATGAAAACTGCCTCACTTTTGAATCTGACATATTGACATCTTTGAGTTACTTTTGAATCTGACATACTGACAACCTTGAGTTACTTTTGAATCTGACATATTGACACCTTTGAGTGACGTAGTGAACATGACTGGAGTAGTATGAGTATAAGCCAGATGTTTGCATTTCAATTTCCACGATATCTAATAATGCATTCCTCATGAATAACAAATTCAGTTTGTATAAACTGAGCGGTCACTGTAGATATTCTGTAATGATTGATTAAGGCATGCAAAAACCATTGTTTGGTTAGGAAACACCTGGCTCCTGATAGTGTAAGGCAGGTGACCAGTACATACATGACCTTTGTATAGGTAATTTGCTGGGGGGGGAGGGAATTAGAATGGCCATTGTGAACAGGTGACAGCGGAGTAAAGATGACCATTAGGACAGGTTTGACTGTACTTGAAAAAAAGCAACATATTAATACTGTCCATTATTCATATGACACATTGGTAAAATGAAAGATTTAAAAATCATGTGTGATGTCTGCTCATCTTCCTATTCGTCGTTTTCATCTTTCTTCTGTTGAATTGTTCTGTTCTGTTCTGTTCTGTTCCTTCTTCTCTATTCCTTGAACTAATGTTGCTTTTTGAATCTGTAAGCTGATCCCACATTTTGTAGTCTCCTTGTAAATATAATAATTAGATCCCACATTTTGTAGTCTCCCTCCTGTATATAGAATAATTAGATCCCACATTTTGTAGTCTCCCTCCTGTATATAGAATAATTAGATCCCACATTTTGTAGTCTCCCTCCTGTAGATAGAATAATTAGATCCCACATTTTGTAGTTTCCCTCCTGTATATAGAATAATTAGATCCCACATTTTGTAGTCTCCCTCCTGTAGATAGAATAATTAGATCCCACATTTTGTAGTCTCCCTCCTGTAGATAGAATAATTGGATCCCACATTTTGTAGTCTCCCTTCTGTGTATAGAATAATTAGATCCCACATTTTGTAGTCTCCTTCCTGTAAATAGAATAATTAAATCCCACATTTTGAAGTCTGACATTTTGTAATCTCGCTGTATATAGAATAAATAGATCCCACGTTTTGTAGTCTCTATTTATATAGAATAAATAGATCCCACATTTTCTAGTCTCCCTCCTGTACATAGAATAATTAGATCCCACATTTTGTAGTCTCCCTCCTGTAGATAGAATAATTAGATTCCACATTTTGTAGTCTTACTCCAGTGTACAAAATAAATAGATCCCACATTTTGAAGTCTCTCTGTATATTGAATTAGAGGACTACAAGATTTTATATGAATCATGAGAGGACATACTGGATAGGTCATGTGACATAAAGATTAATAAGTGGATGTACAAGGTCTCACATGAATAATGTGACCTGAAGATTAATGAGGACATACAACATCTCACATGAATAATGGGATATGAAGATTAATGAGGACATACATCTGACTTGAATAATGGGACATGATGATTATTTAGGACATACATCTCACATGAATAAAATGACATGAAGAATAATGAGGACATACATATCACATGAATAATATGACATCAAGAATAATGAAGACATACATATCACATGAATTATGTGGCATGAAGAATAATGAGGACATAAATATCACATGAATCATGTGGCATGAAGAATAATGAGGACATATCACTTGAATCATGTGGCATGAAGAATAATGAGGACATAAATATCACATGAATCATGTGGCATGAAGAATAATGAGGACATACATATCACATGAATCATGTGGCATGAAGAATAATGAGGACATATCACTTGAATCATGTGGCATGAAGAATAATGAGGACATACATCACTTGAATCATGTGGCATGAAGAATAATGAGGACATACATATCACTTGAATCATGTGGCATGAAGAATAATGAGGACATACATATTACTTGAATCATGTGGCATGAAGAATAATGAGGACATACATATCACTTAAATCATGTGGCAAGAAGAATAATGAGGACATACAAGATCTGACAAACCTTTTGACAACGATTAATAAGAAGACATGAATCATATTAAAAAGAATCAGTGATAGGATCTTACATAAATGATTTAACATAAAGATTAAGGAGATAATGCACAGGATATCCTGTGAATCATGTGACATAAAGATTAATGAATGGATTACAAGATCTGGTACAAATTATGTAACATAAAGCATGAGGTCAAGGTCACATGGTAGCCATTCCACTGAGACATTTGTCAGAGGCAGGACAATAAGTTATTATTTGTAATTATTTGTTAGTTTGCAATTTGTAATTTTATGCATAATTTTCTGCAAAGATATAATGAAATGTTGAATTTTCACAGGTCTATCAGACTGCCAGGAAGCCTACAGTCCTTACCCCAATGCACTTTTGTCCATGCGTTTTATTATCACTGTTGGTAAAATAGTCATGGCTGACACACAGGTTGAACCAGGAGAGGTGAAAGAGGGGGATAATGTTCCACACCCAAAGAGTCCAAAAAGTTCTTACAGCAGGCCCAGTGTCGTAAGTAATTGATATTGTAAAAATATAAAAGTGCTGGCAAATATGAATTTGGATATGGCTGAATAGGTCTACCAGCATATCTTAGTCCTTTCATGGTCATGGCTGTAGTCATGGTTATGGCTGAGCAGGTCTACTAGCAAATCTTAGTCCTGTTATGGTTATGGCTGAGTAGGTCTACCAGCATGTCTTAGTCCTGTCATGGTAATGGCTGAGTAGGTGTACCAGCATGTCTTAGTCCTGTCATGGTTATGGCTGAGTAGGTGTACCAGCATGTCTTAGTCATGTCATGGTTATGACTGAGTAGTTCTACCAGCATGTCTTAGTCCTGTCATGGTTATAGCTGAGTAGGTGTACCAGCATGTCTTAGTCCTGTCATGGTTATGGCTGAGTAGGTGTACCAGCATGTCTTAGTCCTGTCATGGTTATGGCTGAGTAGGTGTACCAGCATGTCTTAGTCCTGTCATGGTTATGGCTGAGTAGATGTACCAGCATGTCTTAGTCCTGTCATGGTTATGGCTGAGTAGGTGTACCAGCATGTCTTAGTCCTGTCATGGTTATGGCTGAGTAGGTGTACCAGCATGTCTTAGTCCTGTCATGGTTATGGCTGAGTAGGTGTACCAGCATGTCTTAGTCCCGTCATGGTAATGGCTGAGTAGGTGTACCAGCATGTCTTAGTCCTGTCATGGTTATGGCTGAGTAGGTGTACCAGCATGTCTTAGTCCTGTCATGGTTATGGCTGAGTAGGTGTACCAGCATGTCTTAGTCCTGTCATGGTTATGGCTGAGTAGGTGTACCAGCATGTCTTAGTCCTGTCATGGTTATGGATGAGTAGGTCCACCAGCATGTCTTAGTCCTGTCATGGTTATGGCTGAGTAGGTCTACCAGCATGTCTTAGTCCTGTCACGGTCATGGCTGAGTAGGTGTACCAGCATGTCTTAGTCCTGTCATGGTTTTGGCTCTAGTCATGGTTGTGGCTGAGTAGGTCCACCAGCAAATCTTATGTCCTGTAGTCATGAAATACTGTGAGCAAAATATATGAACACAGATTTTAACAAATTGTGATTTTTCTATAAGTTTATTGCTGCTAAAATGCAGAATTAGCAGAGTTTCAGAAATGGCTAAATGTTTTTCTCATGCTACATATTATGCGCAGTTTAAAGAGATCAGAAAAATCATAACAAGGTTTCAGTGTTTGAGATTTTATATATATGTAACAGGATTTGACCTGAATGGATGCTTGGATTAAATGACAACAGAACACAATGTGATGAAAGATGGAAGTGTATGAAATGAATTAATAAAAATATGTATATCCTCTCCAACATATACAGTGTGATTCTTTAACGCTCAAAACATACGACTCATTCAATTACTTGACATGAACATTCACAAATGGGAAGACAAAAATGTGATTCATATATTCTTATGTAATGAAGGTAAGATTCATATAATCTCATGTAATGAAGGTAAGATTCATATAACCTCATGTAATGAAAGTAATGAAAGTAAGATTCACATAATCTCATGTAATGAAGGTAAGATGCACATAATCTCATGTAATGAAGGTAAGATTCATATAATCGCATGCAATGAAGGTAATTCAATTGTACTCCATTGAAACACACCATATGTTCCATGTACTCAATTGAAACAACATAATTGAAACAAATATGATCAATTGTAATCAACATAACAATTGTACCAAAACATATGACTCGTGACTCAGTCATTTATACAGCCCATATGATTCATAATCATGTATGACTCATACAAATACTTGTAAAAACTTGCAAACGAAACATTTTTACCTGGTTCACATGTCCATTGTCAAACCACACAGTTCTCCTGAATTCTTGGGTTGGCCCACACTTGTATTGGCCACACCCACCCTTCATGGATCATAAAACCAGACTGGTCATAATGACAGGTACGGAATTAAAATCTATAGATACATGGTTCTAAATTAAACTCTTAATAGCAATTTGTAACAGTTCAAAAGTTCACAACATTTCAAATCCATGTAGTAGTAAAGACATGATTTCACGCTATGACATTAAAACTGAATATGCTTCACACGTCAAATAAAACAAAAATGTAACACTTACGCCTATGGCTGTAGAACAAAAATGGAGAATGTACACTCCTTGACAAGATCTCAAAAGACCAATGTGTCAATTAGAGAAGAACCTTGCCTTAAATTTCCAGGAGAATGAGTCTTAGTAAGGGTAAAATACCCATGCATACCATGCTTTTAGTGTCTCTCGCTGCAAGCGATCTACGACGAGATACATGCTAGTTCAGTCGCTTAACTGGAAAAACAATTATCCACCCTAGGTAATGTTGTATGCATGTATGATGAAAATTATCAAATTGTTCTAAGGTGAAACCAAGTTATTTCTTGCCTTATTCTGTGACAGTATATATATATATATATATATATATATATATATATATATATATATATATATATATATATAGTAAACCACCTGTTTTGTGAGACCAGGTTCTGAATGCACAGATTTATCAATTATTTAGTGTTATGACCTGTCATGAGAGACCACCTGTCATTTATAGCAGAAGGAGTGGTGTTTCAAAATATTTTCTACTGCACATATGTAATACAAATCTCTAACCTCTGTACTGCTGAAAGTTTTCAATATTTGAGAAATATTTTTAAAAATAGATTTGTTTAACTGATGTTTCATATTTACAGGTGAGTCAAGAATCAGACATAAAGCGTAGCAGTCACCATGACGATGCACTCACTACACACAGTGGTGCGATCAGCAGCAGTGTGCATGATCTGAGTCCAACATTGTGGCATGCACTTGATGTGTGGCGGTGTACAAATCAGCTAGGAGGGGGATTAAATCAGGCATTACAGGCCCTCACTCACTGTGGCATGGGGATAGTCAATGAGAACTGGTAAACACATTCTATAAATCATTATTTTAGGGTACCAACATTTTAACAAATTCAGTATATTGAACATATTAGCCTCATGAAATTTGAATGATATCCTCCTTGGCAATATGTATATTATATAAAATGTTGGCAATATGTATATTATATAAATATGTTGGCAAGATGTATATTATATTGTTATGACTCTATAGTCTTAAAATCAGTAAGAGAAAGAAGCAAACCAACAAGTTTGGTAAAACCTAAATAATTTAATAAAGTTCTAAAATGAAAATTTAAGAGGAAGTTACAGTATTGTGAATTAATACCAAAACAATCATGAAAGTTCTATCACAAGTCCAGAAGAATAGAGTGTTCTGAATGAATTCCAGGTCTTGAATGTGCTGATGTACCAATATCCTTGAATATACTGAAGATTGTCCAGGACGCCTTTGAATGAATTCACAATAATCCCAAAATAGTACTTAGTCCAAGCAGTCATACGAGCACTTTGTACTTCCAATAAATAATTCAAGTAAATGATTCCTCTCAAATTAAATCTAAAAACAACATCAAATACTTCTGCAGACTGAAAACGAAATAAGAACAGTAATAAAAATAGGACTGAATAATTGTTCACTCTCACCTTATATACATCTCCATGACTCGATGTTACAATTTGTACCCATGTGACGTGTGTTGCAGTACATCCTCATGTGACATATGTTAGATTACATCCCAACTGACAATGCACAACACTTTAACCATCCAATCAAAATTACTTTATTGTAAACAGGTTCATTTGTTTTAACTCAAGCCGAAACCCTCTTATTTTTAGCTCATTATCTAAAATAGAATGCACAGTCATGGACAAAAATTAGTTATATAATATCTTGTTTATAAATAATGATTACAATCTAGTCATGGACAAAAATTAGATACACAATATATATATAAATATATATATATATATATATATATATATATATATATATATATATATATATATATATATATGTTGGCAGTATGTATATTATGTAAATATGTCTGCAATATATATTATGTAAATATCTTTTGCAATATGTATATTATATAAATATGTTGCATATATTCACAAACATGGCTGCCTTGAGAAATCATTTGCAGATATTTTTAAACATGAAACTTTTTTATTTACAATAACTTCTTGCCATACTCTTTGCACACTTAATTTTATTTCATCCAGTTCTTTTTAAATTTGACAAATATTTTGCAGATCTGTTGGAATTAAAATCTTTGCTTTAAAATTTTCTGTCATTTTGCCGATTGGGACTAAAAACACCTTGTATCAAGAAAGATTCCCCCTTTTATCATTAAGTTGTCAGTACCAGAACAGTTAATGAACTAGGAGATTTCACCTGTATATCAGTACCAGTACAAGTAATGAACTGGAAGATTTCACCTGTACATCAGTACCAGTACAATTAATGAACTAGATTTCACCTGAATATTAGTACCAGTACAATTAATGAACTAGGAGAATTCACCTGTTTGTCAGTACCAGTACAATTAGTGAACTAGGAGATTTCACCTGAATATTAGTAGCAGTACAATTAATAAACCATAAGATCTCACCTGTATGTCAGTACCAGAACAGTTAATGAACTAGGAGATTTCACCCGTATATCAGTACCAGAACAGTTAATGAACTAGGAGATTCCTCCTGTATATCAATACGAGTACAATTAATGAAATAGGAGATTTCACCTGTATGTCAGTACCAGAATAATTAATGAACTAGGAGATTTCACCTGTATATCAGAAAAAGTACAATTAATGAACTAGATAATTTTACCTGTATAGCAGCAAAAGTACAATTAATGAACTAGGAGATTTCACCTGTATGTCAGTACCAGTACAATTAATGAACTAGGAGATTTCACCTGTATATCAGTACCAGAATAATTAATGAACTAAGAGATTTCACCTGTATATCAGTACCAGAATAATTAATGAACTAGGAGATTATACCTGAATATCAGTACCAGTACAGTTAATGAACTAGGAGATTATACCTGAATATATATCAGTACCAGTACAGTTAATGAACTAGAAGATTATACCAAATACCAGTACAAATCAATTAATGTAATAGGAAATCATACTTGTATGTACCAGTATAATTCATGAACCAGGTGTATATCTGTACCAGAACAATCAATTAACTAGGAGATTATACCCTTAATGTTACACTAAACCAGTCCCACTACTTTTACATTAAACCAGTCTCATCATTGTGTTGCATTTGATCAGCCCCATCTTTGTGTTATATTAAACCAGTCCCATTATTGTGTTACATTAAACTAGTCCCATTATTGTGCTACATAAAACCAGTCCCATTATTATATTACATGAAACCTGTCCCATTATTGTGCTACATTAAACCTGTCCTAGTATTGTGTCACGTTAAACCAGTCCCATTTTTGTGTCATATTAAGCCTGTCCCATTATTGTGTCACATTTAACAAGTCCCAGTATTATGTTAAACCAGTCCCATCATTGTGTTACATTAAACCAGTCCCAGTATTGTGTTAAACCAGTGTCATTAGTGTGTCATATTAAACCAGTCCCAATATTGTGTCACATTTAACAAGTCCCATCATTGTGTCACATTAAACTAGCTCTGTCTTTATGTTAAATTAAACCAGTCCCATTATTGTGTTACTTTAAACTAGTCACATTATTTTATTACTTTAAACTGAACCTTATATGGTGTTACTTTAAACAAGTACATTGATTGTGTTACTTTAAACCAGTCTAATCACTGTCACCTAAGCAGATTACTATGACAAACTAAGGTCAGAATTGTAATTAGTTTGTGTCAGAACTGAGGTTGGAATCATAATTACTTTGTATCAGAGGTGATTTCAGAATCGTAACTACTTTGCATCAGAACTGAGTATCAGAGGTGAGGTTGGAATCATAATTACTTTGCATCAGAACTGAGGTTGGAATCATAATTACTTTGCATCAGAGCTGAGGTTGGAATCATAATTACTTTGCATCGGAGGTGAGGTTGGTATCATAGTTGCTGTGTATTTTGTAAAAAATTATTTTGCTCGGTTTCTTTTAGCATATTTCACCCATGTGTGAGCAGTCTTTTTGATACTGAATGCACATAGAATTGTATGCATTTTCACTCTGTTCCCCAGGGTGGATATAATGATAGCTTTACAGATACTGTCAGAGGCAGCCAAAACAAATCTGTCTGCACTGAAGGTACTCCAGGACATGGCACAAGGGGTACGACCAAGAACAGACAGACAAACACCACCCATCAGCAGCAATCCACAGAGTTCAGGTAACTCACAGACTGGACCAGTATTTGTTTCACAGTTATAGATTATCCATAAACATTCCTAGCAGATTTCCCTTACATGGTATAAGTCAGTATGCTTCCACAGATACACTGGATCCTGTATACTACAACAATTATAAGTACTGAAACTTCACGCCAAATAGACCTACTATATTACAACAATTATATATACTGAAACTTCACACCAAATAGACCTGGTATATTACAACAATTAAATGTACTGAAACTTCACACCAAATAGACCTGGTATATTACAACAATTAAATGTACTGAAACTTCAGGCCAAATAGACCTGGTGTATTACAACAATTAAATGTACTGAAACTTCAGGCCAAATAGAACTTGTATGTTACAACAATTAAATGTACTGAAACTTCAGGCCAAATAGACCTGGTATATTACAACAATTAAATGTAATGAAACTTCAGGTCAGATAGAACTTGTGTATTACAACAGTTAAATGTACTGAAACTTCAGGCCAAATAGACCTGGTGTATTACAACAATTAAATGTACTGAAAATTCAAGCCAAATAGAACTTGTATGTTACAACAATTAAATGTACTGAAACTTCAGGCCAAATAGACCTGGTATATTACAACAATTAAATAAAACTTCAGGCCAAATAGACCTGGTATATTACAACAATTAAATGTACTGAAACTTCAGGCCAAATAGACCTCGTATATTACAACAATTAAATATACTGAAACTTCAGGCCAAATAGACCTGGTGTATTACAACAATTAAATGTACTGAAACTTCAGGCCAAATAGACCTGGTATATTACAACAATTAAATGTACTGAAACTTCAAGCCAAATAGACCTGGTATATTAAAACAATTAAATGTACTGAAACTTCAAGTCAGACAGAACTTGTGTATTATAACAATTAAATGTACTGAAACTTCAGGCCAAATAGACCTGGTATATTACAACAATTAAATGTACTGAAACTTCAGGCCAAATAGACCTGGTATATTACAACAATTAAATGTACTGAAACTTCAGGCCAAATAGACCTGGTGTATTACAACAATTAAATAAAACTTCAGGCCAAACAGACCTGGTGTATTACAACAATTAAGTAAAACTTCAGGCCAAATAGACCTGGTGTATTACAACAATGTAATAAAACTTTAGGCCAAATAGACCTGGTGTATTACAACAATGTAATAAAACTTTAGGTCAGATGGACCTGGTGTATTACAACAATTAAATAAAACTTCAGGCCAAATAGACCTGGTGTATTACAACAATTAAATAAAACTTCAGGCCAAATAGACCTGGTGTATTACAACAATTAAATAAAACTTCAGGCCAAACAGACCTGGTGTATTACAACAATGTAATAAAACTTCAGGCCAAATAGACCTGGTGTATTACAACAATGTAATAAAACTTTAGGTCAGATAGACCTGGTGTATTACAACAATGTAATAAAACTTCAGGCCAGATAGACCTGGTGTATTACAACAATGTAATAAAACTTCAGGCCAAATAGAACATAGACCTTGTATATTTAGTGTTAAGTATAATACTAAGTGCTTAAGATGGATTTCAGTCAGAGTAAGTTGGAATCTTGGATACACTAATCAATTTAGACAGATTCCTCCATTTTACAAATTTACAGTCAGCATTCTAAGCCTCATACTTGTGAAGCAGCTTGATAAATTCTCAGTCTTCCTAGCAGATTAAGTTATATGGATGACAACTCCAAGGGAATTTGAACTTGATAAATTCTCAGTCTTCCTAGCAGATTAAGTTATATGGATGACAAGGCCAAAGGATTTGAACTTGATAAATTCTAGTCTTCTATTTCCTTGCAGATTAAGTTATATGGATGACAACTCCAAGGAAATTTGAACTTGATAAATTCTCAGTCTTCCTAACAGATTAAGTTATATGGATGACAACTCCAAGGGAATTTGAACTTCATAAATTCTCAGTCTTCCTAGCAGATTAAGTTATATGGATGACAAGGCCAAGGGAATTTGAACTTGATAAATTCTCAGTCTTTCTAGCAGATTAAGTTATATGGATGGCAACTCGAAGGGAATTTGAACTCGATAAATGCTCAATCTTCCTAGCAGATAAGTTTTATATCAAGGACTTGCCAATTGGATGGATCATTCCCAAACTAAATCAAGGACATGCTAATTGAATGGTTAACCCCCCAACCAAATCAAGGACTTGCTGGTTGGATGGATCATCCCCCAACCAAATCAAGGGCTTGCCAGTTGGATGGATCATCCCCAAACTAAATCAAGTACTTGCTAATTGAATGGATCATCCCCCCACCAAATCAAGGACTTGCTGGTTGGATGGATCATCCCACAACCAAATCAAGGACTTGCCAGTTGGATGGATCATCTCCCAACCAAATCAAGGACTTGTCAATTGGATGGATCATCCTCCAACCAAATCAAGGACTTGCCAGTTGGATGGATCATCCCCCAACCAAATCAATGACTTGCCAGTTGGATGGATCATCCCCCAACTAAATCAGGGACTTGCTAATTGAATGGATCATCCGTCAACCAAATCAAGGACTTGCAAGTTGGATGGATCATCCCCCAACCAAATCAAGGACTTGCTAATTGGATGGATCATCCCCCAACCAAATCAAGGACTTGTCAGTTGGATGGATCATCCCCCAACCAAATCAAGGACTTGCCAATTGGATGGATCATCCCCGAACCAAATCAAGGACTTGCTGGTTGGATGGATCATCCCCCAACCAAATCAAGGACTTGCCAGTTGGATGGATCATCCCCAAACTAAATCAAGTACTTGCTAATTGAATGGATCATCCCCCCACCAAATCAAGGACTTGCTGGTTGGATGGACCATCCCACAACCAAATCAAGGACTTGCCAGTTGGATGGATCATCTCCCAACCAAATCAAGGACTTGTCAATTGGATGGATCATCCTCCAACCAAATCAAGGACTTGCCAGTTGGATGGATCATCCCCCAACCAAATCAAGGACTTGCCAGTTGGATGGATCATCCCCCAACTAAATCAAGTACTTGCTAATTGGATGGAGCTATTTCCTAACATCATTTATGATCATCCTAAACTTTTATAGTGCAAGATTCTCCTGTTGTATATTTGATATAGACTTTGTCAAGCAGTCAACTCTACTTCTTTATTCTGATCAGAATGATAGACTTTTCACTGATCAGAACTCATTGCAAAACAGATAAAATTGGCCATTTTAGACAAAGCAAATAACTCTTTTCCCAACTTGAACACTTGAATAACAAATCCTAGGCTTGCATGGGATGCCATTTTGTAAATTAAATCAACTCTAGTTTTATATTAAAGTCATTGCCTCAAAAGTAAACTTTGTTGTTTATACTTCTTGTTTAAAAAACGAATAATCTTTTTTCTTCTTTTTGTTTTTCTTTACCTGTTTTTTAAAACAAATTTTAGTTGATATTTGGGTAGATCGATGAAGTGTAGATGATTTGCTGTCTTAATTTCCAATCTAGCTAGGGTTTTAATCTTTTTTTTCCAGAAAAATATCAGTCACTTCTAAGTCATTCACAGTATGAGTTATATCATTTATTTCAAGCAATACATGTATTTAATAATGTTAATCACTTAATTAATCAGATGCAATGTGAAAAGTTACTGTACAAACTAATCATGTTTTCCCTGTTAATTCTAAACTATGACCAGCTCATGATCGTTTGAATTGACTTGTTTATCTCATTTTGTACTGCAGTTTTTTTCATGAATTTATTTATCAGCTGATTACTTGATTAAGTTCTTCATATTTATTTATTTATTATTTATTTATTTATTTATTCAAGTAACTTAATAATCTCTAATCATACCATATATCAACCATCTGAATATTCATTTGCTTATTCTGAAAGCTGAATGTGTTGTATAAAGAAATATTAATTTAAAGACACTGTACTCAGGCACTGTGTGTTGCAGAAACTGTACTCAGGTAGTGTGTCCCATACACTGTAATCAGGCAGTGTGTCTCAGACACTGTACTTAGGCAGTGTGTGTCCCAGATGCTGTGCTCAAGCAGTCTGTGTCACAGACACAGTACTAAGGCAGTGTGCGTCCAGACACTGTACTCAAGCAGTGTGTGTCTCAGGTACTTTACTCAGGTAGTGTGTCCCAGACACTGTAATCAGGCAATGTGCCCCACTGAGGCAGTGTCCTAAATGCTTTACTCAGGCATTGTGTCCCATACACTGTATTCAGGCAGTGTGTATCCAAACACTGTACTCAAGCAGTGTCCCAAATACTGTACTGTGACCTAATGCAAGGCAATAAACTCTCATTGCTTAGGCATTATTTGCTGATTTGTCACTTTATTGTTAAGTACCAAAGGCATAATAATTTAAAATAGCCCTAATTGTTCATGTCAAAATGCATGTGTCAAGATTCATTGAGGTACATTTCTTGCTGCTGTTTTAAATGGACTGTTCATATCTACAAACAAATGGTAATTTCTGTCAGCTGTTTTGACATTAGTCTAATCTTAGGGATGACCACAAGCTTTGATCCATCTTGAGTTTTGTCTGAAAACTTTTATTAGCTTTTGTATATGGAATAAATCCCCCCCAAACAATTTTGATTTAGGTAGCTACCACAATAGTTACAAAGGCTTCAGGAACACCTTTCTACCCTTGCAGCAAGTTAAATGTGATTTTTCACGTGAATCAACCAAATCAATCTTCCATTGTCAGAATCATCCAAATCAGTCTTCCATTGTCAGAGTCAACCAAATCAATCTTCCATTGTCAATGTATTGTTTCTAAATGATTTTGGATGAATGGCAGATGACCAGGTGGCTCAAGCTGTGTCACTTAAATAGTGCCTTAGCATGATCGGAAGCTTGTGTCTGGTCTATTAATGAAAATCTAAACCTGTCAGTGCATTATTCTTAAATGTACTTCCTGTACGCCCAATTACTGCATGTACCCCGATTACTGCTTGTACCCTAATTACTACTTGTTCCCAAATTACTACTTGTACTCAAATGACTGCAAGTTTTACAGTGAAATAGAATACACATTTTTCACATTTTTAGAACAAAAAGCCAAGAGAGATGGTATGAAATTTTTAGGTGTGGAATTTTTGTTTACTGGAATCAGAAGCCAAATTAACTTCTTGAAATCACCTGCTTAGCATACATGAAATAATTTCGTAATAAAAGGTTACATTTCCAAGTTTGTGTTCCTTATAGTATCAGTTTTCAAAACAGTAATATTAATTAGGTCATATATTCAGAAAATATTTGAGTTTTAAAATCTTGTCACATCATAAAATTTAGTACAAATGTTGTGTTTTTTGTATATGTATAGCATACTGATTTCACTGTGGTAATGATGGTTTCTGATATCCTGCTTAGACTTATTTTGCTTGTTACAAATATGTTCAGGGAATGGAAAATGAAACGTTGTGTTGTATTTGTTTGTCTGTCTGTCTGAATGCATGGCACATGTATATGGTAAAATGAAGCATGCTTTGTGTCTACACACATGTCCATCACAGTCCAGTTGTTGTGACAAGAAATGTTATGTTAAAGCCATACCATGTTTTTTCTATAGTTGTCCAGTAGCGTTTATTCTTGGTGTATATCTCTTACTTGATTCAGTCACTAATGTGCTAATATGGGTTCCTTTGGGGGTCTGTACACATAGGTGTCATCAGCTAAGTTTTTGGTTATTAATATTTCATTGCAGACAGCTATAAGACTGACTGAACTGCATGTCAAGACTAGTGCATATTTAATAATGATATGCTATAGATTATATATAACCATAGACAACAGATGCATGACTGTTGGGTAGTAGTATTTGTAGTAGCACAAGTAATGTTAGTAACTGTTAAACTTAGAAAGAACAATATAGCAAGTGATGGCAACTACATTAAGGAGATATATTAATAACATTTTCATCAAAATACATGGAGATTAATTTTCTAAAGAGGGAAGAGAGGTAATGAGGGAGAGACGATGGGAAAAATGTTGACAGGTTACAGTTCACCTGATAAGATATGTGCAACTCTCATCAGATCTTTGCTTTCTATATGTGTAGTTCATTCACTTGTTCACCTAATCATCACCATCACATATTACCATCATTACTTGTTTTCCTAATCATTACCATCACATGTTACCATCATTACTTATTTTCCTAATCATTGCCATCACATGTTACCATCATCACTTATGCACTTAATCATCACCATCACATGTTACCACCATCACTTGTTCATTTAATTATTATGATCATATATTATCATCATCCTTTCTTAACCTAATTATTTACCAGCACATATTGCCACAATCACTTGTTCACCTAACCATTACTGTCACACTACCATCAACACTTGTACACTTAATCTTTACCATATGTATTACCATCATCACTTGTACAACAATCCATTACCACTGCCACCACAATTTTATGTCTGCAACATTTTTGCACAAACACCAGTTCTTGTTTTCATCCAGTTTTTGAGGAGTTCACACAGATTTTTGAGGAGTTCACACAGATTTTTGAGGAGTTCACACAGATTAACAGAAACTTTAGATAATTTAAGTCTTGAGCCAGTAGATCAACAACTGTTGTTATATTATCATCAAATTGTGTCAAGAAGAAAAAGACTGAAATGACTACTCAAAACAAAGTTGATCCTGGGGTTAAACAGTCTCGGCAGATATTGGTACTGTTTACAACATTTTCTTGGTGGCAGTTTGATGATGTTTGTTTGTTTATTGTCAATCTTATTCCTGATTAAGAAATTTTGTTCATGATCAAATCCTTCTGAAATAGAGAACCAGTCTGTAAATTAAAATTTTGTTCATGATCAAATCCTTCTGAAATAGAGAACCAGTCTGTAAATCCCACAGCACACTAATACCATCTGGTGACAGACAAGAGTGGTGAGTGAATTCTGTTGTACAAGTACACATCTAAACTATAGACTTTGCAAGAGTTGCTGTATAAAATGATTGTGATCCAACTCATTTATAATATGAATAAGTAGATCTGCTGTAGACAGTTTTATAAATTTTGTAATTTTTCATTGACTCCAATCAATCTTTTCTGCATTACCATATCATAACTAGCATGTACCAAATTGTTTAGATTTTATTTTCTCACCTTCATTAAAATTATAATTAAATTACACCATTTTGCACACAATTTTTATTTTATAAGATGGCAGTAATACAATACAGATAATGTTCCAGTACCTGGGATACAACAAGATTACTGTATATTTACTTTTAGTCATGGGATTCAGATATGCAATTAACAATGATAGAGCCTTCTTTTCCACCTGTGATTTTGAGCATCAAGAAACAAATTATTTTATGCAAAGCCATAAAAATTGATGACCATGAAAATAAATGAATTTGCATTATGCCACAATTCATATGGTAAAATAATTCTCTGACACTGATATGATGGCAAGGATGTAAGACTCCAATTTTAGCTCTGATGAATGACCTTATTTCAGAATTTATGTTATTTTATAAAATGTTCATTATCTTCCTTCCCAAAGAAACTTACAGCCTATTCGGTGAAGAAGAGTCTGTGCAGGGTGGAGAGTCACAAGCAAGCTACATGAACTCCAAGCCAACACTTAGTGACATCTATGAGAGAAGTGAGGAGGGAGAGTCATCCAGGAGGGCCAGATCCTCTAAGGATATGGTGACAACCAGCAGGGAAATAAATCATGACACATCCCAGGAAGCATCCCCAGGTGCACTGGAAGAGAGTCCTGACATTGAGTTAGGAATACCTAATGGGGAGCAGGGTGAGCAGGAAGTGGCAAAAGGGCAACCCAAACCTGCCTTGAAGGAGTCCAGCTTGGGGGGACTGCGAGCTGAGATAAGGGAAGTGTCATTTGATGCGGCAGCTCAAGCTCGTGCAGAGCAAGCAGAACAGAGCAGACTGACTCATGATTCAGATAGGTTGGCTTTGTTACCTTAATATAATTATTATCATTGTCATCATTTACATTATTATCAACATCAGACAGCATCTTCATGCTTATGAATGATAATGACCATTACTTTCACTCTCAATTCCTGTCATGGTAATCATTTTTTGTGCCTCGTGAAAATGAAATCTGATATTATCTTGGTTGGCTTGTAAGGACTCTGACCAGGTAGAATGCTGTTTACATTCTCCACTTTTGGAACAGTTTAATAGTACCTAGGTTGGTTTGTGTGGAGTCTGACCAGGCATAATGCTGCATTCCTTCTCCTCTTATGAAACAATAATATCTGTGTTGTTTTATAAGGAGTATAATCAGGCATAATGCTGTCTTCATTCTCTACTAGAATAATATAATGGAATCCAGGTTGTTTTGTAAGGAGTCGGACTAGGTATATCTGCTCTTTCCATTTTCCACTTCTGGAGCAATTGAATAGCATCAATATCGGATTGTAAGGAGTCTGACCAGATATAATGTTATGCCCCTTCTCCACTTGTGGAAGAATTTTTAAATTGTATCCAGGTTGGATTTTGAGGAGTCTGACCAGATATAATGATGTCTATCTTCTCCACTTCCAGAAAAATTTCATTGGCAGCCATTGGAACAAGTTCTTGTTGTCTGTTCTTCTGCATATGACCACTTAGAGAATAATCAGGGTAACTCAAGATACGCAGATATAGAGAAATTTTAGCCCAACTTTCCTTTGAATTATAGTTTATGCTAATTAGATAAATCTCTTGAAAGTATATAAAAATAATTGATTTCTCTCTTTGTTGTATATCAGATATTTAGGATAATATGAGGATTGCTTGAAGATGAATATTAATTAATTTTGAGAGGTTTTCTTAAATGAAAACTTATTTCATAAATATTTGTATTACAAAGACCAAATGAATTGTGCAGGCATGTAAATATTGAGTGGTTCCATAAAGCTTACAGATATGGGTGTAGGCATGTAAATATTGAGTGGTTCCATAAAGCTTACAGATATGGGTGTAGGCATGTAAATATTGAGTGGTTCCATAAAGCTTACAGATATGGGTGTAGGCATGTAAATATTGAGTGGTTCCATAAAGCTTACAGATATGGGTGTAGGCATGTAAATATTGAGTGGTTCCATAAAGCTCTTACAGATATGGGTGGTGGAGGCATGTAAATACGAGTGGTTCCACAAAGCTTACAGATATGGGCAGTGTAGGTATAATATTGAGTCGCTCCATAAAGCTTACAGATATGGGTGTAGGCTTGTAAATATTGAGTGGTTCCATAAAGCTTACAGATATGGGTGGAGGCATGTAAATATTGAGTGGTTCCATAAAACTTACAGATATGGGTGCAGGCATGTAAATATTGAGTCGTTCCATAAAGCTTACAGATATGGGTGTAGGCATGTAAATATTGAGTGGTTCCATAAAGCTTACAGATATGGGTGTAGGCATGTAAATATTGAGTGGTTCCATAAAGCTTACAGATATGGGTGTAGGCATGTAAATATTGAGTGGTTCCATAAAGCTTACAGATATGGGTGTAGGCATGTAAATATTGAGTGGTTCCATAAAGCTTACAGATATGGGTGTAGGCTTGTAAATATTGAGTGGTTCCATAAAGCTTACAGATATGGGTGTAGGCATGTAAATATTGAGTGGTTCCATAAAACTTACAGATATGGGTGCAGGCATGTAAATATTGAGTGGTTCCATAAAGCTTACAGATATGGGTGTAGGCATGTAAATATTGAGTGGTTCCATAAAGCTTACAGATATGGGTGCAGGCATGTAAATATTGAGTGGTTCCATAAAGCTTACAGATATGGGTGTAGGCATGTAAATATTGAGTGGTTCCATAAAACTTACAGATATGGGTGCAGGCATGTATATATTGAGTGGTTCCATAAAACTTACAGATATGGGTGCAGGCATGTATATATTGAGTGGTTCCATAAAACTTACAGATATGGGTGCAGGCATGTATATATTGAGTGGTTCTATAAAGCTTACAGATATGGGTGTAGGCATGTAAATATTGAGTGGTTCCATAAAGCTTACAGATATGGGTGTAGGCATGTAAATATTGAGTGGTTCCATAAAACTTACAGATATGGGTGCAGGCATGTATATATTGAATGGTTCCATAAAACTTACAGATATGGGTGCAGGCATGTAAATATTGAGTGGTTCCATAAAGCTTACAGATATGGGTGCAGGCATGTAAATATTGAGTGGCTCCATAAAGCTTACAGATATGGGTGTAGGCATGTAAATATTGAGTGGTTCCATAAAACTTATAGATATGGGTGCAGGCATGTATATATTGAATGGTTCCATAAAACTTACAGATATGGGTGCAGGCATGTATATATTGAGTGGTTCCATAAAGCTTACAGATATGGGTGTAGGCATGTAAATATTGAGTGGTTCCATAAAGCTTACAGATATGAGTGTAGGCATGTAAATATTGAGTGGTTCCAAAAAGCTTACATATATAGGTGTGTAGAATATTAAGATCACAAGGCTAGTTTATTATAAAAACTAAATTCTTTAGTAAACTTGATTACTAGATTATTTCAGAATTAAATGACATTTTATTTCCAATACAGATTATTATACTACTTTGTCCAGGTTGATCTGAGAAAGAAGAATAGACTGAGGTTTTGTTGGGGTCTTTTAGTGGCCACAAGATAGCCACCTTTGCAGTCACAAAATAGGCCACCTTTAAGGGTCACACAATACACCTCTGTGGGACCACAAAATAGCCCCTATTATAGTTATGCCAAAATCATGCAGATTTCACAGTGTTATGTATATTTAATTTGTATTGTTTGTTAGGTTTTTTTTTCTCCATTACTTTATGTTGTCCAAAATCAAGTTCACTGTGTACCTGACTAGGGACATTGATGTTGTTTGCTTTTGGTAAGCAAATAATACATAATTATTATTTCTCTATGAGAGTGGATTAAATATTAGGATCATTATAAAGAGGTACATATATTTATTTGGGTCTGGGTCTAGGTTATTGAAATTCCTCCAAGAAGAACCTGTTGTTCTTTATTATAATTTTAATAACGGATTTTATCTTGTTAACAACTAAGAATATCCTAGAATGGAAAATTCCATTAAGTGACAGAATATTCTAGAATGAAAAATTCCATTAAGTGACAGAATATTTCAAGAAAATGGTAATTGCAACCTAGGACAGGTAGAGGGGTTTATAATCTTGTTCACTTGAGAAATTACTGATTCTTGCTTTTTTTAAAATTTTGTAGCAGAATCAATCTTATTGTTGTGTTCAGTATTTCATCTGGCTGGAGTTATTTATTCAAATTATTACTCACTGGAGATACCAAGTGCTCATCTATAATATTCTTGGACTGGAACATTAATTTGAAATGATAGTGAATTCAGACAAGGACATCTTGGGTTATATCATTGTGATTCATCAAAAGGCTGTTGGTAGGTCTCTACATCACAGGCTACTAAAGGCACATCAACACATTCAATGTTGGATCTTTTATTTCAAACACCACTGGAATTTAATTAGAACTTTATTCATTAGGACTTGTGATAGAACTTTTAGGACTGTTTAGGATTTAATTCACATTACTGTAAGTTCTTTATAAATTTTCAATTTGTATTCAAGGGAAATGAATTGTTTGTTGACTTTTACAAAACTTGTTGGTTTTCACTCTTTTTTATTACTTAGTTTAAGACCATAGAGTCATAGTAACAGTTTTAATTGCTAATCAAAATTTTATTTAAAGTCAGCCAACATATTTTTCCCCAAACAATCGGCCTAGGCTCCTGACATTTATAAGTACCCAAAAAATTATAGAGGCTTTGCTTCCAAATCAAGCATGCAGTACAGTAAATACAATCAGACCTGTCTATAACAAACAGAAAGGACCTGTCAGATTTGTTTCTTTACATAAATTTGTATTAAGCAACAGACAAATTAACACAGGTCTCATATAATCATTTAGATTTAATTTAATATCTTGATTTCTCCAATGTCAATGTGTTTCACTGTTTACTGTGAATGTTTCTTCAGAGTCCGAATGAGAACACAGGATTCCAAACAGAGCCTAATGAGCAGGGAAAGTGGCCCACCTGGCACTGGTTGGAGGGCAGAGGCAGGGACAGAACTACATGGGGGTCGGGCCTCTGAGGCCACGTCTGTAGAGTCATACACTAATAATCCTGTAAGTACAGAATCTGGAGTAGAAAATAACATACATTAGACTGTTGGAAAATAAAATATATATTAGTCTACAGTTGTTATCTGGCTAGCCTTACTGTTATATTTTTGTTGGGGGGATGTTTTATTGAAAGTCATTCAGTATTGAACACATGGTTTGAACCAGGCTGATGAGATTAGACAATTTGTTTTCTGTAATAATAATGGTTTAAACAGGGTATATGAGATTAATCAGTTTGTTCTTTTTGTAATGTAGTGGTTTGAACATGGTAAATGAGATTAGACTGTTTTTATTTCATAATGGTAATGGTTTCAACAGGGTATATGGGATTAGATGTTTGTTGTCTTGCAGTGGTAATGGTTTAAATAGGGTATATGAGATTAGATGTTTGTTTTTTGTAATGGTAATTATTTGAACAGGGTATATGGGATAAGTCAGTTTGTTTTCTGTAATGATAATGGTTTGAACAGGGTAGTTTGATTCTCCAGTCAGGAGGATGTGGAAGTATGTATTTTTGTCAGAAATGTTTGATTGTGTGTACTTTTTGAAACCAGTAGAGTAGTGTGTCCCATAAATGTATATTAGTCATCAATAAGTAGTGTGTTCAAAAGTGTACAATAGTCATCCAGAGTGTGTCCATAAATATACAGTAGCTATCAATAAAGTAGTGTGTCCCATAAGTGTACATTAGTCACCAATAAAGTAGTGTGTCCCATAAGTGTACATTAGTCATCAATAAAGTAGTGTGTCCCATAAGCGTACATTATTCAGTAAAAATAGTGTGTCTGTAAGTGCACAATAGTCATCAACAGTGTATCCATAAGTGTACATTAGTCATCAGCAAAGTAGTGTGTCTTTAAGTGTACATTAATCATCAGTAAAGTAGTGTATCCGTAAGAGTACATTAGTCATCAACAAAGTAGTGTGTCCATAAGTTTCAATTAGTCCATAAGTGTACAATAGTCATAAATAAAATAGTGAGTTCATAAGTGTACATCAGTCATCAGTAAAATAGTTGTCCATAAGTTTCAGTTAGTCCATAAGTGTAAAATAGTCATCAATAACTAGTGAGTCCATAAGTGGACATTAGTCATCAATAGTGTGTCCATAAGTGTACATTAGTCATCAGTAAAATCATGAGTCCATAAGGTTCAATGAGTCCATAAGTGTACAGTAGTCATCAATAAAATAATGAGTCCAGAAGTGTACATTAGTCATCAGTAAAGTAGTGTAGCCATGTGTACGTTAGTCATCAGTAAAGTAGTGTAGCCATGTGTACATTAGTCATCAGTAAAGTAGTGTAGCCATGTGTACGTTAGTCATCAGTAAAGTAGTGTAGCCATGTGTACGTTAGTCATCATTGTCAAGATACATAGCACTGACTAAAGAGTTTACATTTTGTGACATTGTTATTTTAAATTGCTAAGTAACAATGTGACATACAGTGTTGTGATATTATTAGGTTGCTAAAGTATGTCCACATTATGTGACAAGTTATAATATTTGATCATGTGGTTTAACTTGATTGTAAATATCAAATTAACTCCTTTTACTCTGTTCCAGGTTTCAGGAATTCCAGGGATCAGTGGTTGGCACTGGGAGGTGGCAATAACATACACCAACATCCTGGCTGATATCTGTCTCCATGGCAACAGTTCCCATATCCAGAAGCGGGCCCTGATGGGGAGCAATAGGGACCTGTCAGACCCTTTTAAGAGAGTTTACCCTTCTGTACCCCTCCAGAGTGCAGGACTCTTGGACTTGGCCTTTTTTAAGCCCATCAACGAGGCAAGCAATGGGGGTGAGTTATTATAGTGTGATGTACGTCATGCAAAGATGATACAAATCTATTCTGTTCTTAAAATACTTATTGTTCTATTCTAATTCATCAGTTTTATGTATATTATACAGAGTTATCCTATTTATGCCATGTTAACATTGTACATCAGACTGAGTTATCCTATTTATGCCATGTTAACATTGTACATCAGACTGAGTTATCCTATTTATGCCATGTTAACATTGTACATCAGACTGAGTTATCCTATTTATGCCATGTTAACATTGTAAATTAGATATTTTAACAGTTTAGCACAACTTATCTTAGAAGGTTAAGTGAATCAGATAATTTTAATATGAACTGTTTGATTCACGAGTTTATTCTGAAGGATTGGTTTATATTATTGTGTTGATGTGATTATTCCAAAAGAACTCTGTAAAATATGCATTTTATATATATATATATATATATATATATATATATATATATATATATATATATTGTTACGAATATGCAATTAAATTACTTATGTGTTAGTTTTAAATTCTTTTTTTTATTTTATTTTTTGTTTCATTACATTTTATTGTAATGATTATTTTCACGGGATTTTATATTTTTGAAAAAAAATATCAGTCTAATTAGAACGTAAAAGTATGACTTAAGCACTATTTTTAGCTCACTTTGGTTCATAGATTTTGTAAACACTATGCGAAAATGATTGGCTATTGCCAAGATCATTTTCGGCCCACGTGTTAGCTGAATTGTAAACAGCCTTTCTTTTTTATTTCTCCAGCGTGAGAATCTGACTTTTAGATAGGGCTATTCTTGCCTACGTGATAAATAGCATTTTTTTTTATTGCGCTGTTCAAATTAGTGAATCATGTAGCCTGTCACTTGAGCCACCATGTGATCTAAAATCGAGGCGTAAAACAGCCATTTTGCTAGTAGATTGATCAGTCGTAATTTTTACACCTCAGAGCTCAAGGTGTTTTATTGTTGTTGCCAGCTTGTTCTGAAGTTCATCTGTTTTTTGGGATTTAATAATTTATTCTCTAGAAAACTACACAAGTGCTTCTTCTTTTTATAAAATACTTGGACAAAGACATTCAGTGGAAATTTATTCTGGAATTCTAAACTGGAACATTATAAATTGTGATTCAATGAGGAATTGTTGCCGTTTGTACAATGACTTCATCTGATGTTATCGCCTTCTTATTGGAATTTCATCGAGATTCGAACCTGGATTCAATTAGAACTGTTTAGTGATAGTACTTACATTTTTCAACTTTAGGATAAATTTTTGGATTATATTCACAAACCGTAAGTCCTATTTCATATTTTTATCTTGTTTTCTAGGGAAATAAATCATTTTTACTAAATTTACAAAGCTTGTTGACTTCACTCTTCTTCTGTTACATTTGTATGAGCCTACACGTAACAATATATATATATATATATATATATATATATATATATATATATATATATATAAAGTAATTTAGTAAAGTACAACGTAATAAGTATGGATAAAAAAATAGGCATAAAGCACACAAATGGCAATGTACGTAAGATACAATGTACCAAAAATACTTTGGACATAAGTAAACAGATCCATCAACATGGCTGTCTTATTATATTGTGATCAAACCAGACAAATATACATAGACTGTAAGCTATTTTCAAATATATGGATGATAAAATGGTAAGATATTACGATATACATATACAATATATATATATATATATATATATATATATATATATATATATATATATATATATATAAACTGTAGGCTATTAATTATTCACTATCATTGAAACTGTGATTATGGAGTTTAAGGGATCAAAACCCATCCACTGCTTTTAACATTATTAAGGATTGTACATGCAATACACCTAGACTGAACAGTATTAAGGACTGTACATGCAATACACCTAGACTAAACAGTATTAAGGACTGTACATGCAATACACTTAGACTGAACAGCATTAGGGATTGTATATGCAATACACCAGGAATAAACAGTAATAAGGACTGTACATGCAATATACCAAGACTGAACAGTGTTAAGGACCGTACATAATACACCAAGACATAACCAGCACATGCAACCTTTCATTAGCATATTCGAGATGCTCCACTTTAAGAAAATTGGCACCTGGTGAATGACTGGCTTGAAACAGTATTATTAATCTCATACCAATGTACAACTGAGTATCTCCAATATGTAGTGCTTTTATTTAAATCAGTCAGTACACCACTTTTGTGTTTTTACCTTTAATTGAATTAGAATTTTACAATAATAACTTTGTCATATTACAACAGTGCCTTGCTGTAAGCCATGATAGGACTCAAAAGTAATGCTAATCCACTAATCCAGGGTCAGTGATTTTGCCAATGGGTCACTACAACCCGAGCTGTCACTAATCTGTTAGAGCAGTGAAAATTTATACTGGTTGCTATCATTACAATTAATAAGTGGTCTTGTTTTGGATGTACCAGTTGAAATGTGAGATGCCATTCTCATTTGTGGTTAATTTGTATCTTTATTATGATAACTGAATACCTGCCAATATCCTGCACATAATGAAGTGGAATAAATCCCATAGTGAAAATTGACAATTGTTATTCCATATATCAAGTAAATTAGGGTGATTATTGCCAAAATAGTCTTTATGTATATGGAACCAGCCTAGTATACTGGCCCCAAACACTGATTTCAGTACAGATGATTAAAAAAGCTGTGGGATGTCAGGCTCCATATACTGATTTCAGTACAGATGATTAAAAAAGCTGTGGGATGTCAGGCCCCAAACACTGATTTCAGTACAGATGATTAAAAAAGATGTGGGATGTCAGGCCCCAAACACTGATTTCAGTACAGATGATTAAAAAATATGTGGGATGTCAGGCCCCAGACACTGATTTCAGTACAGATGATTACAAAATGTGGGATGTCAGGCCCCAAACACTAATTTCAGTACAGATGATTTAAAAAGCTGAGGGATAAAAGCACTAAATACTGATTTAAGTACAGATGATTAAAAAAGCTGTGAGATGTCAGGCTAGTATTGGTCATTTGGAAAAGTCATATTGGTTGACTCAACAAATAATCCAGAATGAATAATATGTTTTAATATATATATATATATATATATATATATATATATATATATTGGAGACACATTAAGTACATTGTGCAGTGACACTTGGAAAGTGTATGTATGTATGTATGTATGTACATGTATGTATGTATGTATATTCCTCTTATAGCACGTAAGCAGAGTATTGGCAATATGGTATATACTACAGGTAAAGTTCCCAAAACAATATGGAAGTTTTTGCAAGGTTATCAAATGCAACTGAAACATAAGAACTTAGATGATGACAAGAGAGGGTGCGACTGTAAATATGAACAAGAGAAGAGAGTAGGAAAAACCAAAAATGCTGTAAAAATGCATACAAAGAGCTGAAGTACAACACAGAAAACTATGTGCATGGTCTGTACTGATTATTCAGAGAAATATATACAGTTGATATTGTCTTTAGATCTTATGATGAAATAAATACAGTTGTTATTGTTCAGATGAAGTTAATAAATGATAAATGTTGAATTAGAAACTGAACTCACTTCAAATTAATTTTCACAGGATCAGTGCAATTTGGGCAGGATAAATGAAAATCTTATTTTGGTTATCATGTTGGTTAGTGAAAAAAAAAATTATAAGACCTGCATGACCAGTATTTATTTTCAGTTGTTTATTAATAGGTTTATAAATTTTGCTGTTCAGGTCGTAATGATTGGAGCTGGAGGATACGATTTGGTGCCATTCAGGCCATGGTTCAAATATGTCGTTGTCTGGCAAATGACAAAAGCCGTGAGGGAATCCGGACAGCTGCATGGAATGTGCTTCTCAAAGCTCACTCTGTAGAGAAAGATGATAGAGTTCTAGAAGCACTGAAAGTTGGCCAGGTAAAAATGAACAGATTCTGTAGACTGTTGACCACTTTGCCCACACCAACGTGAACGAGATATTGCTGTTAATTTACTCTGCTATGAAACAGTTGGCTTGTACATTTACCAATATCTACATGTACATTTACCAATATCTACATATACATTTACCTATATCTACATACACATTTACCAATATCTACATGTACAACATACACATTTACCAGTATCTACATGTACATTTACCAATATCTACATGTACATTTACCAATATTTACATGGACATTTACCAATATTTACATGGACATTTACCAATATCTACATACACATTTACCAACATCTACATGGACATTTACCAATATGTACATACACATTTACCAATATCTACATGTACATTTACCAATATCTACATGTACATTTACCAATATCTACATGTACATTTACCAATATCTACATGTACATTTACCAGTATCTACATACACATTTACCAATATCTACATACACATTTACCAATATCTGCATGTACATTTACCAATATCTACATACTGTTACGTGTCTAGGCTCATACAAAAGTAACAAAGAAAAGAGTGAAGCCAACAAGCTTTGTAAATTTTAACAGAATAATTTATTTCGCTAGAAAACAAGGTAAAAATAAGAAAAAGGACTTACAGTTTATGAATCAAATCCAAAAATTAATCCAATAATTAAAAATATAAGTCCTATCACTAAAAAGTTCTAAATGAATCAAAGTTCGAATCCCAATGAAGTTCCAAGATGGAAGGCAATGATGTCTTCTATAACCTTTCTGTGTTGTTATGTCAACAGTTCCTTGTTGAATCACCAAGAAAATATTCCGGCTTTAGAATTCCAAATAATTTTCAGTAAATGTCTTTGTCCAAGAATTCTGATAAGCACTAGATAAAGTATACAGGGAAAATAAATTATTTTAAATAAAAACTCAATTTAAACTGGCAACAACAAGATAATACCTTTGAGCCCGAAGGTGTGATTTACGACTGACTAGAAAAACTATGAAACATCACTTTTAACCTGCAATTTTAGATCACATGATGGTGTCACGTGGTCAATTAGTTCGAACGGCATAGTAACACCACAGGTCGGCTGTCACATACGCCATGGACAAATTTGATTCTACTGATCAAATCTATAAGATTGAATAAAAATAAAAAAATTGTCTACATAGAACTGACATGCAAGCCAAGTATGACCTTGATTACGACCAATGATTTTCACTCTATGAAAGAAATAAAAAAAAAAGTTGTTTACCAATTCTGAATCAAGGTCCGGAACTAGGTCAGCAAAAACTACAATGTAGCAATACTGGTTATTTACCAGGTCAAAACAGAACTAAACTGAATTTTCCAGAAAAATGTCAAATCCAGTAAATAAAGTTATCATTACAATAACATGTAATGAAATAAAATAAAAAAAAGAATTTAAAACTAACACACAAGTAATTAAATTACATATACGTAACAATACACATTTACCAATATCTACATACACATTTACCAATATCTACATGTACATTTACCAATATCTACATGTACATTTACCAATATCTACATACACATTTACCAATATCTACATGTACATTTACCAATATCTACATGTACATGTACCAATATCTACATGTACAGTTTTTATCAATGTAAGAAACATAGATCATGGTAACCAGTATATCTCATGCATTAGATTGAAGACAGAAATAATTGATCCGCCAGTAAAATACAAACATTTTAAGGACACGGGGGTAAATCAAACCATTATTGGAGGTCCGTCTAATCAAAAGATGACCAATAAGTCTCAATAAACCTAACCCTATTTGGGGGTCCAGCTAATCAAAGATGACCAATAAGTCTCAATAAACCTATTTACTGAGTCTGTATACCGTGATTAGTCCATTCATTTTTTTATGTGAGGCGCCCATTTTTGTGTATTTTCTGTGGGGCGCCCATTTTTGTGTATTTTCTTGAAATCATAAACTGAAAGACCTAATGACCAATAATCCTACTGCAGAAACAAAACCATGAAAATGAATACCTATAAACAATAAGACGTCTTCCCAATCCATAAATTTAAGTACTCTACCCATGTAAATGTCACTTTAAAAAAAAATAAAACCGTGAAAATGAATACTCACAAATGAGATGATGATGCATGATGTATTGTTTGCTGTGAGATTATGATGTATGACATCTAAATTGCCATGAGATAAAGTTGATGACATACTGTTTGCAATGAGATAAAGTTTGCCATGAGATGTAGATTTATGACTTACTGTTAGCTGTGAGGTGCAGATGTTGGACTACCTGTTTGTTTTGAGATGTAGAATTATTTCATATTGTTTGCAATGAGACGAAGATATATGACTTAAGTTTTGCTGTGAAATTTTGATGTATCTCATTCTTTTGCTGTGAGATGAAGTTGTACAATATGTTTGGCATGAGATGAAGATGCATTAAATACCGTTAGCTGTGAGATGATGATGTATGAGATACCATTTGCCATGAGATGATGTCAACATACATTTGCCATGAGATGATGTCATATTGTACATCATACTTTTGCCATGAGAAGATGTAATATTGTACAACACACTTTTGCCATGAGATGAAGACATATGACATGCTGTTTACTGAGAGATATAGATGTATGATGTACTGTTTACTGAGAGGTGTTGGTGTATGATGTACTGTTTACTGAGAGATATAGATGTATGATGTACTGTTTACTGAGAGGTGTAGGTGTATGATGTACTGTTTACTGAGAGGTGTAGGTGTATGATGTACTGTTTACTGAGAGATGTAGATGTATGATGTACTATTTACTGAGAGGTGTAGGTGTATGATGTACTGTTTACTGAGAGGTGTAGATGTATGATGTACTGTTTACTGAGAGGAGTAGATGTATGATGTACTGTTTACTGAGAGGTGTAGGTGTATGATGTACGGTGTACTGAGAGGTGTAGGTGTATGATGTACAGTTTACTGAGAGGTGTAGGTGTATGATGTACGGTGTACTGAGAGGTGTAGGTGTATGATGTACGGTGTACTGAGAGGTGTAGGTATATGATGTACTATTTACTGAGAGGTGTAGGTGTATGATGTACTGTTTACTGAGAGATGTAGGTGTGCGATGTATGGTTTACTGAGAGATATAGATGTATGATGTATAGTTTACTGAGAGATGTAGATGTATGATATACTGTTTACTGAGAGGTGTAGTTGTATGATACACTGTTTACTGAGAGATGTAGATGTATGATGTACTGTTTACTGACAGATGTAGATGTATGATGCACTGTTTACTGAGAGGAGTAGATGTATGATGTACTGTTTACTGAGAGATGTAGGTGTATGATGTACTGTTTACTGAGAGATGTAGGTGTATGATGTACTGTTTACTGAGAAATGTAGATGTATGATGTACTGTTTACTGAGAAAAGTAGGTGTATGATGTACGATGTACTGAGAGGTGTAGGTGTATGATGTACTGTTTACTGAGAGGAGTAGATGTATGATGTACTGTTTACTGAGAGATGTAGATGTATGATGTACTGTTTACTGAGAGGAGTAGATGTATGATGTACTGTTTACTGAGAGGAGTAGATGTATGATGTACTGTTTACTGAGAGATGTAGGTGTATTTTGTACTGTTTATTGAGATGTAGATGTATGATGTACTGTTTACTGAGAGGAGTAGATGTATGATGTACTGTTTACTGAGAGGAGTAGATGTATGATGTACTGTTTACTGAGAGGAGTAGATGTATGATGTACTGTTTACTGAGAGGAGTAGATGTATGATGTACTGTTTACTGAGAGGAGTAGATGTATGATGTACTGTTTATTGAGATGTAGATGTATGATGTACTGTTTACTGAGAGGTGTAGGTGTATGATGAACTGTTTACTGAGAGATGTAGGTGAATGATGTACGATGTACTGAGAGGTGTAGGTGTATGATGTACTGTTTACTGAGAAATGTAGGTGTATGATGTACGATGTACTGAGTGGTGTAGGTGTATGATGTACTGTTTAGTGAGAGATTTAGGTGTATGATGTATGGTTTACTGAGAGATGTAGGTGTATGATGTATGGTTTACTGAGAGATGTGGGTGTATGATGTATGGTTTACTGAAAGATGTAGGTGTCTGATGTATGGTTTACTGAGAGATGTGGGTGGATGATGTATGGTTTACTGAAAGATGTAGGTGTCTGATGTATGGTGTACTGAGAGATGTAGGTGTGCGATGTATGGTTTACTGAGAGATGTAGGTGTGTGATGTATGGCTTACTGAGAGATGTAGATGTATGATGTACTGTTTACTGAGAGATGTAGATGTATGATATATGGCTTACTGAGAGATGTATGATGTATTTTGTACTGTTTATTGAGATGTAGATGTATGATGTACTGTTTACTGACAGATGTAGATGTATGATGTACGGCTTACTGAGAGATGGAGATGTATGATGTACTGTTTACTGAGAGATGTAGATGTATGATGTACTGTTTATTGAGAGATGTAGATGTATGATGTACTGTTTACTGAGAGGTGTAGGTGTATGATGTACGGTGTACTGAGAGGTGTAGGTGTATGATGTACTGTTTACTGAGAGGTATAGATGTATGATGTACTGTTTACTGAGAGATGTAGATGTATGATGTACTGTTTACTGAGAGGTGTAGGTGTATGATGTACGGTGTACTGAGAGGTGTAGGTGTATGATGTACTATTTACTGAGAGGTGTATGTGTATGATGTACTGTTTACTGAGGGATGTAGGTGTATGATGTACTGTTTACTGAGAGGTGTAGGTGTTGACAGGTGTAGGTGTATGATGTACTGTTTACTGAGAGGTGTAGGTGTTGACAGGTGTAGGTGTATGATGTACTGTTTACTGAGAGATGTAGGTGTTGACAGGTGTAGGTGTATGATGTATTGTTTACTGAGAGGTGTAGGTGTTGACAGGTGTAGGTGTATGATGTACTGTTTACTGAGAGATGTAGGTGTATGATGTATGGTTTACTGAGAGGTGTAGGTGTATGATGTATGGTGTACTGAGAGGTGTAGGTGTATGATGTACTGTTTATTGAGAGATGTAGATGTATGATGTACTGTTTATTGAGAAATGTAGATGTATGATGTACTGTTTATTGAGATGTAGATGTATGATGTACTGATTATTGAGAGATGTAGATGTATGATGTACTGATTATCGAGAGATGTAGATGTATGATGTACTGTTTACTGAGAGATGTAGATGTATGATGTACTGTTTACTGAGAGATGGAGATGTATGATGTACTGTTTACTGAGAAATATAGATGTATGATGTACTGTTTACTGAGAGATGTAGATGTATGATGTACTGTTTACTGAGAGATGGAGATGTATGATGTACTGTTTACTGAGAAATATAGATGTATGATGTACTGTTTATTGAGATGTAGATGTATGATGTACTGTTTACTGAGAGATGGAGATGTATGATGTACTGTTTACTGAGAAATATAGATGTATGATGTACTGTTTATTGAGATGTAGATGTATGATGTACTGTTTATTGAGAGATGGAGATGTATGATGTACTGTTTATTGAGAGATGTAGATGTATGATGTACTGTTTATTGAGAGATGTAGATGTATGATGTACTGTTTATTGAGATGTAGATGTATGATGTACTGATTATCGAGAGATGGAGATGTATGATGTACAGTTTACTGAGAGATGTAGATGTATGATGTACTGTTTACTGAGAAATATAGATGTATGATGTACTGTTTATTGAGATGGAGATGTATGATGTACTGTTTACTGAGAGATGGAGATGTATGATGTACTGTTTACTGAGAAATATAGATGTATGATGTACTGTTTATTGAGATGTAGATGTATGATGTACTGTTTATTGAGAGATGGAGATGTATGATGTACTGTTTATTGAGAGATGTAGATGTATGATGTACTGTTTATTGAGAGATGTAGATGTATGATGTACTGTTTATTGAGATGTAGATGTATGATGTACTGATTATCGAGAGATGTAGATGTATGATGTACTGTTTACTGAGAGATGGAGATGTATGATGTACTGTTTATTGAGAGATGTAGATGTATGATGTACTGTTTATTGAGAGATGTAGATGTATGATGTACTGTTTACTGAGAAATATAGATGTATGATGTACTGTTTACTGAGAGATGTAGATGTATGATATACTATTTACTGTTTACTGAGAAATATAGATGTATGATGTACTGTTTACTGAGAGATGTAGATGTATGATGTACAGTTACTGAGAGATATAGATGTATGATGCACTGTTTACTTAGAGATGTAGATGCATGATGTACTGTTTACTTTGGGAAGTTCTTAGGAAATTAAATTTTTGGGATTTATAATACCATTTGAATGTGAAAGTTTGATACATGTTTTATTGATCATTATGGATGAAGTTTATAGTTATACATTGGTTTGGAAATAATGCATCAACATTTTTATAATCAAGTTGAGGACCTTAAAGACAATATTGAAGTCACTTTTTTAAAAGAGACCTTATTTTCTGCATGAGAGGGACAAAATAAAAAGAATTTACTCATTTTATACAGGATGAGGGATTGCAGGTAAATTTGACTTTAATGTCCCAACAACTTGGATAAAGACTGTCAAAATAAGCACCTGGATGAATTTATGCATTCCCAATACTATATTTACAGATTAAACATGCTAGGATTATTTCTTTCCTTGGTGCTTAGTGTTTTCTGTTTTCACATTCTGCACAAAAAAGTGTGAATTTTGTAATATTCAATTTAAAATTTTGACTCACTGAATTTTACTCTTGTTTGATGAAAATATGTAGCTTTTGTGGGTTGCTGGGCAATACATGTTTTTGAACCTGATTATTTTCTTTACTTTTGTTGTTGCAGGTCCACACAGATATCAAAAGTGTTCTAAACAAGGAGATAGAAACCCCATTGCACACAATAGGGGCCAAAATTGCAGAGGGTCTCTCTGCAATCTACCTGCCCCCTTTACCCCCTCCTGTGGAGTACAATGTGTCTCCCCCAAGGAAGAAGACCCCCAGAAAAGTTCAGCCTACCCACAGAGAGCAACCTCAGGAACCAGGAAAAAAGCCTTTACGAACCAGCCTAAAGTAGGTTGACACAGTCTAGCTAATTGAAAACATCTCATTTATTAAGTTCCCTTCTCTGAAGTTGAGTCAGTGTATTAAATTCCCTGCTCTCAAGTGGAATCAGTATTAATTCCCTTGACTCAAGCTGAGTCATTGTATTAAACTGACTTGATTCAAGCTGAGTCAGAGTATTTAATTCCCCTGCCTCCAGTTGAGTAAGTGTATTAAATTCCCTTGTCTCAAGTTGAGTAATTTTTTTTGCAAGTTAGAATTTTTATTCAGGACCCCTTTTTCTAAATTATTCCTTGTGTAATAAAATCTTAAAATTATGAAATGTTAACTTGCTGTTCAGGATTGTGTTGTAATGTAGAACAACTTTTAGTGAAGTATTTATGAATATATTACTAATACCACCATTATCAGCAGTAAGAATTAAAGCTGTGTAAGTGGTTGAATTACAATTGTATTGAGTAAGGTGCAGAAGTGAAGTATTTTGTCAACTTTTGAAGTATAAAAAGTTCAATTTTTTTTAAAGGATAGAATTTTGTATGCAGGACAAACATCTAGCACCAATCTGGCCACAAACTATTCATGTCTTTAAAGTGTTTACTGCCTCATGCTTTTTGTAGAAAATGGGGGAATATTAAATTGGGCAGTTCATTCTTTTGTCTTTCAGCTCTTCCATCTATTCATCCTTTCATCCATCTGTCCATCCATCCCACATTTGTTTTGCCACAGTTATCCTTTGATTAGTTTTGCATTCCACATTTGATTAAAGTATTGATGTTGATGAGACTTTGGCTGAATATGAATCAACATTCTGTATCATCATTTAACAGATTTATGGCCCCTGATTGTCAGACCCATCCATTTTCATTTCTGTACAGAAACTAACCTAATTATTATCTGATTGAAACCGGTTTAGTGTGAAGCTTAATATTGATGAAACATTAGCTGCATTGCTTAGCAGATTTGTAGCCCTTAATTGTCAGATCATGAAACCTTGTCTGCATGGCTTTGCAGAGTTATAGCCCTTGAATTTCAGCTCATAAAACCCTTGCTGCATTGGTTTGCAGAGTTATAGCCCTTGAATTTCAGATCATAAAACCTTTGCTGCATTGGTTTGCAGAGTTATAGCCCTTGATTTTCAGATCACGAAACCTTGTCTGCATTGCTTTGCAGAGTTATAGCCCTTTACTGTTAGATCATGAAACCTTGGGTGCATTGCTTAGCAGAGTTAAAACCCTTGATTATCCACCCACTTCTGCTTCTTGCAATAATTAATATTCCATTTCAACCATATTTGGTATGCAGTTTGAGGAGACTTTGTGTGAGTTGGTTGTCAGCATTCTGTGTTATCATTTAGTGGAGTTATAGCTCCTGATTGTCATGTTTACTTGCTTTTTTTATTTGTGCGCAAGAACTCACTTAATTTAAACTGAATTTGAACCAAATCTTGTACAGTTAGTTTGATATTGTTGAGGCTGCACCCGAGTTTAATTGTTAGTGTTTTAAATCATCATTTAGCAGAGTTATAGCCACAGATTGTTGGACACCTACTTTCATTGCCACAAAAAACTATTTTATTTATAATTGAAGTTCTACCAAATTTGGTAGCAGCTGGATATTGTTATGATTATCAACAGTCTACATCATTATTTAGTAGAGCTATAGTCCTTGGTTATCAGATCCATTTACTTTCATTTTTACACAGTAACTCTATTGCTATGTCATTTTGCGAAGTATGGCCTTGATGGTCAGACAACCCCACTTTTATCATGCACAAAATCTCCCTTATTGGATTTTTAAAAAAATTTAGTTGACAGCTTGATATTTGATAAGATGTCTGAGTTTGATTGTCAGTATTGCTCAGTTACATATTCAGACTTGCTCTCTATTGTCCAACTTGCACACTTTCCTTCCTACACAATAACTCCATTGATTCCTGTTGTCTTTCGATCTGATTTGTAATGCAGCTGGATGAGAATGACACCTTGGCCAAGTTTGATTTTTCAGTATTCAGTTTGCATCATTATTTTAATAGAGTTATGTCCCCTTGATTTTTAGATTCCACCCTCTTGTTTCCACACAGTAATTCCTTTAATCATTATTAGATTTCAAGAAAATTTTCTGTGCAGTTCTATTTTGATATAACTTAAGTAGTCTGGATCATCAGCTTTCTGTATCATTTGAAGTTTGACAGATTTGATGATCTTTCTGTATTATTCAGAAGTCTGTTTGACAGATTGGATCAGCATTCTGCATCATTTGAAAGGTTGTTTGACAGATTGGATTACCAGCTTTCTGTGTCATTTAGAAGTTTGATAGATTGGAGCATCAGTTTTCTGTGTCATTTAGGAGGTTGTGTGACAGATTGGATCATCTTTCTGTATCATTCAGAAGTTTGTTTGACAGATTGGATCAGCATTCTGTGTCATTTGAAAGGTTGTTTGACAGACTGGATCATCAGCTTTCTGTGTCATTTACAAGTTTGTTTGACAGATTGAATCTTCAGCATTATGTGTAATTTAGAAGGTTGTTTGACCTACATACTTTTGTTTTAGCACAATAGATCTCTTAATCATGTTTTTATTTCAAGCGTAATGTGCTGCATTTTATTGATGGAACTCCCCAGGTTTGAGTGTCAGTAATTTTTGTGGTCAGTAGGTCTTCCTTTAGAAATGTACCTTAACAAAAATGAGTTCCAGGATCTACTTATTTTTTTTCCAAACCATTAGTATGAAATGTTATAATAAAAAAAAACACATTGAAAGAAATGAAACCCCAAAACTAGCACACACCAAGAAGAAAGAAACCTATGTTCACTTCAGTTTATACTAGTGATTGACAGGAAATTCTGACCAACATTTTTAATTTAAGAACCATATAATGTCAGTTTATACCTCTGACCATCAGGATGATTATAAACTGTATAATGTCAGTTTATACTAATGATCATCAGGATGATTACAAACTGTATAATGTCAGTTTGTACCTCTGATCATCAGGATGATAATAAACTGTGTAATGTAAGTTTGTACTTCTGATCATCATCATCCATCATCATCAATCCCTTAACCCAAGAGGTCACTGGGGCACCACAGTTGACTTTACAACCAATTCTCTCCATCTTTCCCTGTTCCCTACTGCCCTTTGGGAATCTCCAAATCCCATGCCTGTCCACTCCTTAATGCTGTCTTCCCACCTCTTTTTCTGTCTGCCTCTTCTTCTGTACCCTCGCACTGTGCCTTGCAAGATTGTTTTTTCCAGTCCAGATGATCTTGAGACATGACTGTACCACTTCAGTTTGCGCTTTTTTACAGTGGTCCAGAGGTCTTCATGGGATCCGATGGCTCATTGGATCCTGTTGTGGACTTCTTCATTGGTTACATGGTCAATGTATTAGATGCCCAAGATCTTGTGGCAGCATCTCATTTCAGAGGTTTGAATCCTTCTTTGTAGATCAGATGTGAGCATCATCCGTGTTTCACAAGCACACAGAAAGATGGATATGACAATCAAGCGGATCAGCCTTATTTTGGAACCAAAAGCAATGTTGGTATCTTTCCATATTGGTCTCAACCTTGTTATTGCTGCTGTTGTCTGGGCAATCCTGCAAAGTAGTTCTAGTTTGGAGCCCTCATCTGTGATAATTGATCCCAAGTACTTGAAGCTTGTGACTCTTTCCAGCTTCTGTCCACTGACCTTTATTTCTGCACTGATGCCATTGGTGTTGTTTGTCATCAGTTTTGTTTTTTCGGCGCTAATCTCGATACCATATGCTGTTGAAGTTGTGTCGAGGCGCTCAACCAAGTCAGCCAGTTCTTTTTCATCTCCTGCTAAACCATCAATATCATCTGCAAAGCAAAGGTTGGTGATTGTTCTTCCTCTGATGCTGACAGTGCCCTTGTGGTCATGCAAGGCATCCTCCATGATCCTTTCCAGGAAAATGTCGAAGAGTGTAGGTGACTGTATATATCCCTGTCTGACTCCAACTGTTGTTCGAAACCAATCTCCTCTGCTGCCATTGATAAGGACAGCACTGGTGGCTTTGTTACAGAGGTGTTCAACAACCTGCACCAGGTTTGAGCTGATGTTTTGCTTCCTCATAGTTGCCCATAAGGCTGCATGCCATACTCTATCAAAGGTCTTTTTGAAATCTATAAAGACATGGTATAGATTCTGCTGATGCTGAAGGTATTTCTCGCAAAGGAGTCAGAGATTGAAAATTTGTTCAGTGGTGCTTCTTCCTGATTGGAAGCCTGCCTGCTCTTCAGCAATAATTTTCTCTGCTTGAGGCTTTAGCCTGTTGAGAATTATCTTCAGCAAGTCTTTGCTCGGGTGACTGATCAAACTGATGGTTCTGTAGTTTTGGCATAGCTGTAGGTTTCCTTTCTTGGGGAGCATGATGACCAAGGATTGATTCCATGTGGTGGGCCATTCTCCTGTCTGCCATATCTTGTTGCAGATTGTTGTTAGGGCTGTGACTATCTCTTCTCCTGCTTGAATAAGCTCTGCTGGTATGCTGTCAATGCCAGCTGACTTTCCTTTCTTTAGGTGACCTAACTGCAATTTCTACTTCTTCACGAAGAATCTTCACTGTATAATGTCAGTTTGTACCCCTGATCATCAGGGTGATTATAAACTGTATAATGTCAGTTTGTACCTCTGATCATCAGGATGATTATAAACTGTATAATGTCAGTTTGTACCTCTGATCATCAGGATGATTATAAACTGTATAATGTCAGTTTGTACCTCTGATCATCAGGATGATTATAAACTGTATAATGTCAGTTTGTACCTCTGATCATCAGGATGATTATAAACTGTATAATGTCAGTTTGTACCTCTGATCATCAGGATGATTATAAACTGTATAATGTCAGTTTGTACCTCTGATCATCAGGATGATTATAAACTGTACAATGTCAGTTTGTATCTCTGATCATCAGGATCATTATAAACTGTATAATGTCAGTTTCAACTAATGATCATCAGGATCATTATTAACTGTATAATGTCAATTTGTACATGTGACCATCAGGATGATTATAAACTGTATAATGTCAGTTTGTGCCTCTGACCATCAGGATGATTATATACTGTATAATGTCAGTTTGTACCTTTGACCATCAGGATGATTATAAACTGTATAATGTCAATTTGTATCTCTGATCATCAGGATGATTATAAACTGTAATGTCAGTTTATACTAATGATTGTTAGATAATTATAAACTTTATAATGTTTGCTAGTACTAGTGATCACGATGATCATTATGAACTGTATAATGTTAGTTTATACTAGTGATTGTTAGGATCATTATGAACTGTATATTATCAGTTTATACCAGTGATTGTTAGCATCATTATGAACTGTATAATGTCAGTTTATACTAGTGATTGTTAGGATCGTTATGAACTGTATATTATCAGTTTATGCCAGTGATTGTTAGGATCATTATGAACTGTATAATGTCAGTTTATACTAGTGATTGTTAGGATCATTATGAACTGTATATTATCAGTTTATACCAGTGATTGTTAGGATCATTATGAACTGTATAATGTCAGTTTATGCTAATGATTTGTTAGGATTATTATGAACTTTATAATGTCAGCTTATACTAGTGATTATGAGGATCATTATGAACTGTATAGTGTCAGTTTATACTATTGATTTTTATGATCATTATGAACCGTATAGTGTCAGTTTATACTAATGAGTGTTATTATCATTATGAACTGTATAATGTTAGTTCATACAAGTGATCATGAGGATTGTTATGAACTGTATAATGTCAATTTATACTAGTGATTGTTGGGATCATTCTGAACTGTATAATGTCAGCTTATACTAGTGATCATCAGGATGATTCAGACCTTTATTTGTGACCTATGATCTGTATAATGTTAAAGAAAAGAAAGAAAAATGGTTGATTTAAGTGGTGTGTAATTTTGTTTGTGTTATTTTCCAGGGAGGAAATTCAACTGGCCACAGCCCTTTATGAGCCACCTGTCAGTTACAACACTCGTATGAGCTTTGATCTACACAGAATTGTGGAGGACCAGGTAAGTCACCATGGACATGAGCTTCAGCAAGGTCACATGATGTACAAAATGGTCATGTGACTGTAGGTTTAAAAGTGCTTAGGTAAGATATTATGTACTTCTGAGAGAGTGACAGGTGTAGGGTGAAGTTGTTTGCATTTGGGACATGCACAATAAAGAGAATGTTAGCATATGTCTGTGCTACTTTCATGTACTTTGGATGAATTTTCTTTACAAGTTACACCTAGCACATGAAAACAGGCTGAAGTTACACCTAGCACATGAAAACAGGCTGAAGTTAGAAAACAGGCTGAAGTTACACCTAGCATATGAAAACAGGCTGAAGTTAGCACATGAAAACAGGCTGAAGTTAGCAGAAGAAAACAGGCTGAAGTTACACCTAGCACATTAAAACAGGCTGAAGTTACAACAAGCACATGAAAACAGGCTGAAGTTACACCTAGCACATGAAAACAGGCTGAAGTTACACCTAGCATGTGAAAACAGGCTAAGTTACACCTAGCACATGAAAAAAGACTAAAGTTTACTTAGCACATGAAAAGAGGCTAAAGTTTCATCAAGCACATGAAAACAGGCTAAGTTACACCTAGCACATGAAGAAAGACTAAAGTTTACTTAGCACATGAAAAGAGGCTAAAGTTTCATCAAGCACATGAAAACAGGCTAAGTTACACCTAGCACATGAAAAAAGACTAAAGTTTCATCAAGCACATGAAAACAGGCTAATGTTATACCTAGCACATAAAAACAGACTACAGTTACAATTAGCACATGAAAACAGGCTAAAGTTTACATAGCACAAGCAAACAGGCTAAAATTATATGTAGCACTTGAAATCAGGCTAAAGTTACACATACATTTTCATTTTTGACTGAGTAGAGTAAAGATTAGTTCTACCAACCTCTCAAGCCTCTGACAGCTAATACTTAAAATTGGAAACATAATTGAGAAGATTAATTTCTGTATCTTCATTAGAAAGAAGTTTCTCTCTTAACAACTTCAGTCCCAAAGATTCTTGAACTGATTCCCTAACAGCAAGCAACAGTAAATGAACACCTTCATCCCAATATTTTCTGGTATCAAAATAACATGACTGAATAATAATTTTCAAAGTTTGATGAAATCTTTCTAAAGCCCCTTGACTTCAGGGTGATAGACAGAAGACTTAAATTGCAGAATGATTAATTGATGCATAGCTTGCTGGAAAATTCCAGATATAAAATCTGACCACCAATGAAATTGGACAGATTTGGGGGGATCAAATTGTGTAAAAAATTCTTTATCAAATCTTTTACTATGGTTTTAGTTTTAATATTACTCAAAGGAATTGTCCCTAGAAATATTGTGGACACACACATTACTGTCGACAAGTATTGGTTACTTGACTTGGTTTTAGGTAAGGGACTGACACAGTATACCATTATTCTGCTAAATGGTTCATCAAATGCAGGAATAGGTTGCAGATGAGCCTTAGTTCTCTTCTGTGTTTTTCTACCATTTGAAAGTGTGACAAGATCTACAATATTTACAAACATCACTTTTAATTTTTAGCAAGTAAAAATCATTCAAGATCTTGTAATAAGTTTCATGGGCTAGACTAAGAATTTCCTGTGTATACAATTTAAGAACAACAGTTTGATAGCTTACTGGCCACTCATTACCAGCAGGTACCTCAGGTGGTTTCCATTTTCTCATAAAGACCCTATTTTTAACAAATATAACAAGTAGACACTTCTTTGGCTTCAGTTTCACTAATAGCCTTCTGAAACAAACAGGAAATCTCAGGAAGAGATAAGGATTTCTGATTAGTCTAAATGAAAAACTTGATTCCTAAATGTTGTGTCAGATTGAGACTTGGAAGTGCTCATATGAGACTGCAATGGCTTTTTACCAATACACTGCTGAGAGGAAGATTTACTAACAAAAGAAATTTTGTGAGTCAAGTAATAATCATCAGCTGTACGAGCTCTTAGGTAATATGAGTTGTCTGAGGTTATCATAGTCTTGACCAAACATCTTGACTGATCACCACCTATCAAATAATTGATCTTTTTGCTCCAGCAAATTCAATATGGTCTGTCCAGCTTCTTTTACACAGTTCCTAAACCTTTGTTGATATGCCTCAAGTACCAACTCATAACCCTTCAAAATACATTCATTAACCACATCATAATCAGCACTTTGTTGCACTGACAGTGAAATATGGACTTCATGAGCTTCGCCAAAAAGTACACTTTGTAGTAATAGAGTCCAATGCTCTCTTAGCTTTTTCAGATTTTCAGCAATTTTATCAAAATGAGGAAATATTTGTCTACTTCTTTTTCTTTAAAAGGGGGTACTAACTAATGCTTTTAGCAACATCAAAAACTGAACTTGTGTGTAAAGGGGGGTGTAGTGTTTTCCACCTGCAAGCTCTAATTCTTTTAATCTAAATTGAAATTCCCTTTCTTCCTTTCATTTTTCACTTTCATCTTATTTCAGTATCTTCTTTTTCTCTCTGTATTTGTATTAGCCTATCTTCTCTTTCCCTTTCTCTCTCTCTTTCCTCTTTCTGCAATTGTAATTCTCTTTTTTTCTTTTTGTAGCTGGATTTGTCTTTCTCTCTTTCCTTTTTCTGCAACTGTATTTGTCCCTCTTTCCTCTTTCTCCAACTCATTTGTCTTTTCTCTCTCTTTCTGAAGCTGAAGCTTTCTTACCTCCATTTCCATCTTGTGTTTTAATTTTAATTCTGTTACTTTCATCTCAGAACCAGGAAGAGACTTACTAATCAAACCCCAAACACTTTTATCCAAAAACTTATTTTCTGCCAAATATTGGACCAAATACTTTTTATTTCTTGCTTAATTAAAGAAACCTTTGCCAAAGAGAGATCATACTTTCAACCTGGAGTAGATTATCCTTTTTCAAGTATTGTAATCTTTCCTTTGTAGGATTTAAAGTTCTCAGCTTTAGATGACATAGTGAAAGCTTATTGGGTTCTCTACAGGTATATAGTTCTCAAATATGTAAAATTAAAATACCTGGGACTTAGAAAATTGTGAAACAAAGTGAATTTAAATTTCAAACATGAAATTTTCTGAAATATTTTCAAGAAATTTATAACTCTTGGACAGGCACCCAGTTTTCTGTTATGACTCTATGGTCTTAAATTAAGTAACAGAAAAGTGCATAAACTAACAAGTTTTGTAAAATTCAACAAATAATTTATTTCCCTAGAAGATAAAGTGAAAATTTAAAGAGAATGTACAGTATTGTAAATTAAATCCCAAGTAGTCATAAAAGCTCTATCACACGTCCAAATGTATGAAGTTCCAATTGAATTCCAGTAGTATTCCAAATAAGTTCCAATATTGAATGTGTTCATGTGCCTGTAGTCTCAAACGTGATAATGTGCCAATAGCCTGGAGTGTTTTGAGGTACTAACAGTCTTTTAATATATCACAATAATATAGTTCCAAAATGTCCTCCTCTGAATTCACTATAATTCCAAATTAATGTTACTGTCCACAAATATTATTGATGAACACCTTTTACTTACAGTGAATATTAACATGAATAAAGAATTCTACCCAAATTAAAAACTGGACACAAACCTAAAACTGATTCTGCTTTAAGATGTTAAGGCAAGAATGAGTAGTTTCTTAACTAAACAACATTAAATAAAATGCTAAGACACAAAAATAAAACCAGGATGAGGGTCAAAAGTTGATTTCTAGAACATTCTAAGTTGTCAACAAGATAAGGTCTATTACTAACATTATAATAATGAACATGGCAAACATTAGGTGCAAGAGGTATTTCCATGGGGGAATATCAATGTCCTAGACTCAGATTAAGATAAACATGTTTACCTCCAGTGAATGTGATTCTAATATTTGTTCTATACTCACAGAGAAATATTAGCTCTGTATTATGTTGTTTTCAAAATGAATGTCCCTGGTAAGGTAAACAGAACCTGATTTTGGAGAAGGTCAGGTACAAAATACAAATGTATATAACAAATAATCATTGTAAACCAACAAATAATAGAAATTAAATATACATATCAACAGTCACAAATAAAGTTTACAAAAAATAATAGATATACATAACAGCAGTAAACATAAGATCCAGATATACCTGTAATACTTTTTGGCCAAGAACTTTCCAATAAACACAAGTGGAAGAATATGGTCAGTTATGGGTACAGTCCTGGCTATATGTCATCAGCAGTCAAAATATTTCCTAGTCATACCGTATAGGAAAAGAAAGAAATCAGTAAAATTACAGTTGCAGGCAAACCAGATTTTTAAAAAAAATGTTTAGTTTAATTTACCACCTTAGCATCCATATGTATAAAAAGGCCATGTGTTTATAACTGCATATTTAACAGGTATGATTTATACATTTGTCAGTTAGTATTTATTTATCCACAAGTAAAGACCACCTGATAATAAAGACTGCCTTTTTCAGGTTCCCTGAATGGTCCCTTTACAAGGTTTGGCTGTGTTTGCAGGTCCCCTGATTAGTCACTATACAAGGCTCATGTTTACATCTCCCCAAAATAGTTACTTTACAAGATTTGACTGTGTCTGCAGGTCATCTGGATGGTCCCTATACAAGATTTGACTGTCTGCAGGTCATCTGGGTGGTCCCTATACAAGATTTGACTGTTGTCTGCAGATCATCTGGGTGGTCCCTATACAAGATTTAATTGTGTTTGCAGGTCATCTGGGTTGTCCCTATACAAGATTTGACTGTGTCTGCAGGTCATCTGGGTGGTTCCTATACAAGATTTGACTGTGTCTGCAGGTCATCTGGGTGGTCCCTATACAAGATTTGACTGCAGGTCATCTGGATGGTCCCTATACAAGATTTGACTGTATCTGCAGGTCATCTGGGTGGTTCCTATACAAGATTTGACTATGCAGGTCATCTGGATGTTTCGTATACAAGATTTGACTGTGTCTGCAGGTCATCTGGGTGGTCCCTATACAAGATTTGAATGTTTTATGTTGATGTTCTAATAAGTTTAAAGCTGCCCTCTCACTGACCCAATTTTGGCATTAGGTGGTCTTTCAGCAGAGAGGAACTGCATAGGACCGGGACAAAATCACTGACCTTGAATGGGGTCTTCCTCTAGAATCTGGACAGAATCGCCGACCTTGTATGGGTAATCACTTGCTTATGACCAAATAAGGTATCGAACATGAAACTACTCAGGTGAAAAGCATGTGCATTGACACAGCACTATCTCTCCAAGCCCAAAGTTTTGTAAATCTGTCAGTCTGGATTTATGGGGAAAATTGTAAAGATATTATTTATTATTATTTCTTACAGTGGAGGAAAGAACTTCAGGCAGAGCTGGATAGGCAGGAAGTGGAGAGAAAGAAAGACCTGGAGAGACAACTTAAAGAATTTGAGGAGTTGGAAACACAGAGTGCAGATAATAAAGCAAACAAATTTCAGAAGTCAAAGAGAGAAGAAAAGAAATGATAGTCTGATTAGAAATCAGATTGTGTATTTTACATAATTAAACTAGAATAGAAGAAAGATTATCAGCATGGGATGCTACAGTGGAAAAAGCAATAGGTGATGGAGTTCATCTTGGGCTACCATTACACAGAAACAAGAATCAGTTAGTTTAGATGTTTGTATTATTGCTAGTTTAGTGGTTTTTACCTGAAGCTTTGTGTGTTTCTAAAAACAATAACAGTCTCATCATCACCATTATTCTATGCAGTTTGTTATGCTTACAAATTTACAAACATGGACAAAAGCCTCAATGAATAATATTGAATACAGTGGTCCCTCTCTTTCAGGGCCACCCTTTCTGTAGAAGGAAAGTGTCCTTATAAGAGGAGTGGCCTTTCTTGAGAGGATTACACAGATGGGAGTAATAATTACATACAAAGTGTGAAAAAACATATTGACATATAAAATATGAAAGATGTAATTTTGATATATAAATTTTTCAGTGAAAAAACCACTGGCTTGTTATGGAATCAGTGTGTTAAAACTTATATTAATGTTATTAAAAATAATCATGAATAATCATCAATCATGTTGCAAAACCACCTTGTCAATAAAATTAGATACCAATTCTAACAGTAAGAATCCTCGTCCATCTCTATTCCATTTTCCTATTGATGTAGAACATATAGCTGATGCTGTTTTATTTCTCAGCAATGATCAAAAAGAATCTCCCTTTTTCATTTAGTTAAACTACATTCACTTTTCCTTCACAAATGTTAATGTCTGACAACATTTTGTACCTTTGCAACAACGTATTCCTTCAAGGGTAATTTCTACTTACATAGCAGTCTATTCCTTGGTGGGCAGTTTGTACTTACACAACAATCTATTCCTTGATGGGCAGTTTGTACTTACAAGACAGTCTATTCCCTCATGGGCAGTTTGTACTTACACGACAGTCTATTCCTTGATGGGTAATTTGTACTTACATGACAGTCTATTCCTTGATGGGCAGTTTGTACTTACACAACAGCCTATTCCTTGATGGACAGTTTGTACTTACACGACAGTCTATTCCTTGATGGGCAGTTTGTACTTAAATGACAGTCTATTCCTTGATGGGCAATTTGTACTTACACAACAGTCTATTCCTTGATGGGCAGTTTGTACTTACACGACAGTCTATTCCTTGATGGGCAATTTGTACTTACACAACAGTCTATTCCTCGATGGGCAGTTTGTACTTACATGACAGTCTATTCCTTGATGGGCAATTTGTACTTACACAACAGTCTATTCCTTGATGGGCAGTTTGTACTTACACGACAGTCTATTCCTTGATGGGTAGTTTGTACTTACACAACAGTCTATTCCTTGATGGGCAGTTTGTACTTACACGACAGTCTATTCCTTGATGGGCAATTTGTACTTACATGACAGTCTATTCCTTGATGGGCAATTTGTACTTACACAACAGTCTATTCCTTGATGGGCAGTTTGTACTTACACGACAGTCTATTCCTTGATGGGTAGTTTGTACTTACATGACAGTCTATTCCTTGAAGGGCAATTTGTACTTACACAACAACCTATTCCTTGAAGGGCAATTTGTACTTACACAACAGCCTATTCCTTGATGGGCAATTTGTACTTACACACAATCTATTTCTTGATGGGCAATTTGTACTTACACAACAGTCTTTTCCTTCATGGGCAATTTATACTTACACAACAGTCTTTTCCTTGATGGGCAGTTTGTACTTACACAACAATCTATTCCTTCATGGGCAATTTGTACTTTCACAACAATCTATTCCTTGATGGGCAGTTTGTACTTACACAACAATCTGTTCCTTGATGGGCAGTTTGTACTTGCATAACAGTCTATTCCTTCATGGGTAATTTGTAGTTACACAAAATTCTGTTCTGTTTTTCTTACAAAGGAAAATGACCTTGTCATATGATTAACTGTTTGATCTGGTACCTTTCAAGTACATTATGTAATGGTACCTTTCAAGTACATTATATAATGGTACCTTTCAAGTGCATTATGTAATGTGTTATGAATATGTAATTAAATTGCTTGTGTGTTAGTTTTAAAATTTATTTTATTTTATTTTTGTTTCATTACATTTTATTGTAATGATAATTTTCATTGGATTTGAATCTCTTTTCGGAAAATTAATTTGACCCGATTAGATTCTAACAGTCACTTCAGCACTATTTTTAGCTCATAGATTTCATAAACATTAAGTGGAAATTATTGGCTATTACCAAGGTCATTTTCGGCCCACGTGTTAGCTGAGTTTTAAATAGCCTTTCTTTTTTATTTATTTCTAGTGTGAGAATTTGATTCTTATATAGGGCTATTCTAGCTATGTGATAATTGTCATTTTTTTTATTGTGCTGTTCAAGTTAGAAATCACGTAGCCTGTCACGTGTGCCACCATGTGATCTAAAATCGAGGTTTAAAACAGCCATTTTCTACTAGATCTAGTCAGAGTTGTATCTTTACACCTTGAGGGTACAAGGTGTTTCTATTGTTGATGACAGATTGTTTTTGAAGTTCATCTGTTTTTTGGAATTTAATAATTTATTCTCTAGAAGACTAAACAAATGTACTTTTTTATAAAAAGTTCTGGGACAAAGAAATTCAGTGGAAATTTATTCTGGAATTCTAAACAGAAACATTATTAACTGTGATTCAACTGAGAATCTGTTGCCACCAGTACAATGACCTAATCTGACATCATCACCTCCATATTGGAATTTCATCGAGATTCGAACCTGGATTCAATTAGAACTGTTTAGTGATAGGACTTATATTTTTCAACTTTAGTATTAATTTTTGGATTACATGTATATTCACAAACTGTAAGTCCTATTTCCTATTTTTACAGTGTTTTCTAGGGAAATAAATTATTTTGTTAAAATATGCAAAGCTTGTTGGCTTCACTCTTTTCTTTTGTTACATTTGTATGAGCCTACATGTAACAAATGGTACCTTTCAAGTACATTATATAATGATACCTTTCAAGTGCAATATTTAATCTAGGAGAAAAAGCCAACTGTCTGGAACCTTTCAAGTACATTGTGTTATCAAGGAGAAAAAGCCAAGAATGCTAAATTATCATTTTTAACTTTATGGCAACTGGAAGTCACACTAACATGGACAGTCATGTGCTTCTCAGCCAGTAGCTTTTGTCACCATGATAATTATTAGTACTAATAATAGCCAGTAAGTATCAAGGTGACAAACCTATGATCTAAGGGAACACACAGTAATTATCAAGGTGACCAAACCTATGATCTAATGGAATGCACAGTAATTATCAAGGTGACAAAACCTATGATCTAAGGGAACACGTACTAATTATCAAGTGACAAAACCTTAGTCCGATAAATCAATCCCCCAAATCTGTGTTGATACTGATGGACGATATGTGGGTCTGATGTGACCTGTTCATTAAAATGTGTTATTTTGCTGCATGCAAATCTTTCCGGAACAAACCTGCGTACACTTTAGACACATACTGGTAATTGGTAACAGCCGTATCAAGTGAGAAATTCAAAATGGCCACAGAACAGATGGTTGTGCTATTCCAGGTGGCTTTACAAGTCACCAAACATATGATTTGCTTCGGAAATATAATGTACATGTCACCAAAAGAACCATTCAGCCAACATTAGCTGCACAGCCACGAGAAATACCAGTAAGTGTATAAAATGTACACTGATGTGTGCAGCCATATTTGGATGTAGATAATTGCAGCTTTTAATGAATAGGTGACATCAGCTCCTCACCCGAAAATGATCACGGGTGAAGGGCTGATTTATGGGCCTAACAAAACCTACGATCTAACGGAACACACAGTAATTATCAAGGTGACAAAACCTACAGTAATTATCAAGGTGACAAAAGCTATGATCGAAGAAAACACAGTAATTATCCAGGTGACAAAACCTATCATCTAATGGAATGCACAGTCATTATCAAGGTGACAAAACCTATGATCTAACGGAACACACAATAATTATCAAGGTGGCAAAACCTACGATCTAAGGGAACACACAGTAATTATCAAGGTGATAAAACCTATGATCTAAGGGAACACAATAATTATCAAGGTGATAAAACCTATGATCTAAGGGAACACAGTAATTATCAAGGTGACAAAACCTATGATCTAAGGGAACACACAGTAATTATCAAGGTGGCAAAATCTACGATCTAAGGGAACACACAGTAATTATCAAGGTGGCAAAATCTACAATCTAAGGGAACACACAGTAGTAATAACAATCAGATTACTTCTCTGTATGGATTAATGTTAGGTACTTCATCAACATGTTGGAACAAAATGTCAGTCTTTGGAATTTAGAAATCAAGAAATATTTACGAGATATCTGTTTGTAAAATTCATTATGTGACTACTCATGAGGGGTAAATTTTACACCGTTTGCACAGGCTGCTGGCCATGTCAGATGGCTAGCTGTCCTATAGCGGTACTGTTAATACAAACTCATATGTGCCAAGGGATTCTGGCCTGATTTAGTAGGTGGTTGCTGGTCAGGGGCACATTCAAGAGAGAAACCAGTATACTGCCATCCTTTGATAATTTGCTAGGTTGATCAGAGTTCTTCTACACAACTTCTTTCAAGAATGATATTAACCAGTAAAGTTCTACTGTAGGAATGAATGGCATTAACCAGTAAGTTTATACTGTTCGCAAAAATGGCATTGACTTGTAATGTTCTACTGTTGGCAAAAATAGCATTAGCCAATAGGTTTCTACTGTAGGCAAGAATGGCATTGACCAGAAAAATTATATTGTTGGAATGAATGGCATTAACCAGTAACATTCTACTGTAGGCAAGAATGGCATTAACCAGAAAGGTTTTGCTGTAGGCAAGAATGGCATTAACCAGTAACATTCTACTGTAGGCAAGAATGGCATTAACCAATAAGGTTCTACATTGGCAAGAATGGCATTAACCAGTAACATTTTACCATAGGCAAGAATGGCATTAACCAGTAAGGTTCTTCTATAGGCAAGAATGGCATTAACCAGTAACATTCTACTGTAGGCAACAATGGCATTAACCAATAAGGTTCTACATTGGCAAGAATGGCATTAACCAGTAATGTTTTACTGTAGGCAAGAATGGCATTAACCAGTAAGGTTCTACCACAGGCAAGAATGGCATTAACCAGTAACATTCTACTGTAGGCAAGAATGGCATTAACCAATAAGGTTCTACTGTAGGCAAGAATGGCATTAACCAGTAAGGTTCTACTGTAGGCAAGAATGGCATTAACCAGTAAGGTTCTACCATAGGCAAGAATGACATTGACCCGTAAAGTTCTACTGTAGTCAAGAATGGCCAATGAGTCGTTTCTGAATATGTAAAAAGTGTGATTGGAAAAAAAATTAAAAAATTCTGCAAAATCTACATTTATTAATAAGTGTTGATTTGGGCTACTTGGTTCTCTATTGATTTGGGCTGCTGGGTTGCCTGTTGATTTGGGCTACAGGGTTGCCTGTTGATTTGGGCTGCAGGATTGTCTGTTATTCTTATGACTCTTCATTGAAAATACCAAATAATGTCTCACTTGCAGAGGGGCAAAAGGTTTGTAAAATAAAAAATGTCAGCATCATCAATTTTTCAATGAATAATTTCTGTCTTTAAATGCTTATTCTGCTCCAAGCAGAATAGCTGTGATATGAAAAACATTTAGACGTTTTTTTCCATTCCATAAATACAAATAGATAAAATTTCCATTCCGCAAATATGAATAGATACAATTTCTATTCATAAATATGAACAGATAAATATGAATAGATACAATTTCTATTCATAAATATGAACAGATAAATATGAATAGATACAATTTTCAAAGTAATATCTGACTGCATTTAGTCATTTAACCTTTTCTTTCTCAGGTGAAGGTTTGACATATTTATAAATCATTTAGCACTGTATATATAATATTTCTAGATTTACATCATCTACATTTCATTTCATTTTTCTTTCCAGTTTGAACATATACATTATAAAAAGACCTTAAAATATCTACTATAGTTGGCAAAATGATGAAATAAAAATGAAAAAAAGAAATAATGTTATCTTTGTTGTACTTATTTGCTACATATGGGTTTAAGTGGGAATGTATGAACATCAAAATAGCTAGCTGCCTGAGCAGTTTTTTTTAAAATTAAGAGCTATGGAATGATCAGCAGTAGAGAATTTATGTTTTACATGGTCATTAGCAGATACTAATCTGTAGTTACATGGCCTTTGCAATTGCATGGTCTTTAGCAGTTAATAATGAGTAGTTACAAGACCTTTGCAATTATTTGGTCATCATATAATCAGTAGTTACATGGCCTTTGCAAATTACATGGTCATTAGCAGTTAATAATCACTAATTACATGGCCTTCACAATTTCATGGTCATTAGCAGTAAATAATCATTAGTTAACATGGCCTTTGCAATTAAATGATCATTAGCAGATACTAATCAGTAATTGGTATGTGCAAAGGTGAACATATTGAGTTTTCCTTTGTACATGATGGTCAGTAAGCACTTTGAAGACAATGCGTAGAGGTCAGCAACTACTTACACAATTGTCCAATATTTTTGATATAGCATTCCCTACATGTGCCAGGGGATGAGTGGTTATAAGCACTGCCATTGACATGTATACCATGGTGCTTGGGTTTGAAATCTAGTTTTCTTTTAGAATTTACACACATTTTATGCCATTGTTTTGTTAATTATTCCATTCTTTTACATTCAAATATTCCACATCAAGCTTTTTCTTTTGTTTCAACTCTAACTTAGCTTATGGGAGCTTGGTTCTTTCACATCACAGCAAGCCCTGCTCAGTAACATGTCAAGAGATCACATGGCACATGGTTAGAGAAAGTGGCATCAGTAACATGTAAAGTTAGAGGTCACATGGCACATGGCTAGAGAAAAATGACATCAGTAACATGTTAAGTTAGAAGTCACATAGCATATGGTGAGAGAACAGTGACATCAGTAACATGTCAAGTTAGAAGTCACATGGCACATGGTTTGACAAAATGGCATCAGTAACATGTCAAGTTAGAGGTCACATGACACATGGTTAGACAAAAATGATACCACTGTTTGATTTGCCTGGCATTTGTCATTTATCAGTATTCTCTACAAACAGCATCAGGAAGATAACATCAAAGGAAAGATGATTATGTACAATTGTAAAAAGAAAGGAAAGGTAAGATGATTATGTACAATTATAATAAAAGCAGGTAAAATGATTATGTACAATTGCTGTTTGGGGTTTAATGCCATTTCTCAGTGCAAGATAGGCTATACACAGTGGCCAGTATAACAGCTGGAGGAAGAACCTGGGGTAAACCCCATTAAGAACCACCAACCCACTGGAAACTCGACCCACTGGAAACTACTAGCAGCCTTCTCAAATACCCATATTGGCCAAGCCTGAGACTCGAGACTCAAATCCGTGGGGTCAGAGGTGAAATGGTAGTCACTGGTAAAGATAAGTGGTGTAGACCACTTGGTCACCAGGGGCTTCTGTACAATTGTAGTAAAAGGAAAGATGATTATGTACAGTTGTAATAAAAGCAAAGGAAAGAAATTATTTTTTTAAATCACATAAAAACTGTTTAAATTCAACCTCAAATTATTAACAGGGCCAGCACTATCTTTGAGAAGTGCAGACTGCAGTGGACATGAGATTTATTAGGGACCATATCAAGGCTCTTTTGGACTGATGAATAATTTATTAGGGCCCAACATCAGGTACTTATGGAATGATGAGTGATTTATTAGGGCCCAACATCAGGTACTTATGGATTGATGAGTGATTTATTAGGGCCCCACATCAAGGTACTTTTGCATTGATGAGTGATTTATTGGGGCCTCACATCAAGGTACTTTTGCATTGATTAATAATTTATTAGGGCCCCACATCAGGTACTTTTGGATTGATGAGTGATTTATTAGGGCCCAACATCAAGGTACATTTGCATTGATGAGTGATTTATTAGGGCCCAACATCAAGGTACTTTTGCATTGATGAGTGATTTATTAGGGTCCAACATCAAGGTACTCTTACATTGATGAGTGATTTATTAGGGCCCAACATCAAGGTACTTTTCATTGATGAGTGATTTATTAGGGCCCAACATCAAGGTACTTTTGTACTGATGAGTGATTTATTAGGGCCCAGCATCAAGGTACTTTTCATTGATGAGTGATTTATTATGGCCCAACATCAAGGTACATTTGCATAGATTATTAATTTATTAGGGCCCCACATCAGGTACTTTTGCATTGAAGAGTGATTTATTAGGGCCTAATATCAAGGTACTTATGGATTGATGAGTGATTTATTAGGGCCCAACATCAAGGTACTTTTGGATAGATGAGTGATTTAATAGGGCCCAACATCAAGGTACTTTTGCATTGATGAGTGATTTATTAGGGCTGCACATCAGATAACTTTTGTATTGATGAGTGATTTAATAGGGCCCAACATAAAGGTACTTTTACATTGATGAGTGATTTATTAGGGCCCAACATCAAGGTCTTTTGCAATGATGAGTGATTTATTAGGGCCCAACATCAAGGCATTTATTGATTGATGGGTGATTTATTAGGGCATAACATCAAGGTACTTTTGCACTGATGAGTGATTTATTAGAGCCCGACATGAACATACTTTTGCATTGATGAGTTATTAGGGCCCAACATAAAGGTACTTTTGCATTGATGAGTCATTTATTAAGGCCTCACATTAAGGTACTTTTGGATTGATGAGTGATTTATTAGGGCCCACATCAAGGTACTTTTGCATTGATGAGTAATATATTAGGGCCCAATATTAAGGTACTTTTGGATTGACAAGTGATTTATTAGGGCCCCACATCAAGGTACTTTTGCACTGATGAGTGATTTATTAGGGCCCAACATCAAGGTACTTTTGTATTGCTGAGTGATTTATTAGGACCCAACATTAAGGTACTTTTGGATTGGTGAGTGATTTATTAGGGCCCAACATCAAGGTACTTTTGGATTGATGAGTGATTTATTAGGGCCCAACATCAAGGTACTTTTGCATTGATGAGTGATTTATTAGGGCCCAACATCAAGGTACTTTTGCATTGATGAATGATTTATTAGGGTCCAACATCAAGGCATTTATGGATTGATGAGTTATTTATTAGGGCTCAACATCAAGGTACTTTTGGATTGATGAGTGATTTATTAAGGCCCAACATCAAGGCATTTATGGATTGATGAGTTATTTATTAGGGCCTAACATCAAGGTACTTATGGATTGATGAGTGATTTATTAGGGCCCCACATCAAGGTACTTTTGCATTGATGAGTGATTTATTGGGGCCTCACATCAAGGTACTTTTGCATAGATTAATAATTTATTAGGGCCCCACATCAGGTACTTTTGGATTGATGAGTGATTTATTAGGGCCCAACATCAAGGTACATTTGCATTGATGAGTGATTTATTAGGGCCCAACATCAAGGTACTTTTGCATTGATGAGTGATTTATTAGGGTCCAACATCAAGGTACTCTTACATTGATGAGTGATTTATTAGGGCCCAACATCAAGGTACTTTTCATTGATGAGTGATTTATTAGGGCCCAACATCAAGGTACTTTTGTACTGATGAGTGATTTATTATGGCCCAACATCAAGGTACATTTGCATAGATTATTAATTTATTAGGGCCCCACATCAGGTACTTTTGCATTGAAGAGTGATTTATTAGGGCCTAATATCAAGGTACTTATGGATTGATGAGTGATTTATTAGGGCCCAACATCAAGGTACTTTTGGATAGATGAATAATTTATTAGGGCCCAACATCAAGGCACTTATGGATTGATGAGTGATTTAATAGGGCCCAACATCAAGGTACTTTTGCATTGATGAGTGATTTATTAGGGCTGCACATCAGATAACTTTTGTATTGATGAGTGATTTAATAGGGCCCAACATAAAGGTACTTTTACATTGATGAGTGATTTATTAGGGCCCAACATCAAGGTCTTTTGCAATGATGAGTGATTTATTAGGGCCCAACATCAAGGCATTTATTGATTGATGGGTGATTTATTAGGGCATAACATCAAGGTACTTTTGCACTGATGAGTGATTTATTAGAGCCCGACATGAACATACTTTTGCATTTGATGAGTTATTAGGGCCCAACATAAAGGTACTTTTGCATTGATGAGTCATTTATTAAGGCCTCACATTAAGGTACTTTTGGATTGATGAGTGATTTATTAGGGCCCACATCAAGGTACTTTTGCATTGATGAGTAATTTATTAGGGCCCAACATTAAGGTACTTTTGGATTGACAAGTGATTTATTAGGGCCCCACATCAAGGTACTTTTGCACTGATGAGTGATTTATTAGGGCCCAACATCAAGGTACTTTTGTATTGCTGAGTGATTTATTAGGACCCAACATTAAGGTACTTTTGGATTGGTGAGTGATTTATTAGGGCCCAACATCAAGGTACTTTTGGATTGATGAGTGATTTATTAGGGCCCAACATCAAGGTACTTTTGCATTGATGAGTGATTTATTAGGGCCCAACATCAAGGTACTTTTGGATTGATGAGTGATTTATTAGGGTCCAACATCAAGGCATTTATGGATTGATGAGTTATTTATTAGGGCTCAACATCAAGGTACTTTTGGATTGATGAGTGATTTATTAAGGCCCAACATCAAGGCATTTATGGATTGATGAGTTATTTATTAGGACCTAACATCAAGGTACTTATGGATTGATGAGTAATTTATTAGGGCCCGACATGAACATACTTTTGCATTGATGAGTGAGTTATTAGGGCCCAACATAAAGGTACTTTTGGATTGATGAGTCATTTATTAAGGCCTCACATCAAGGTACTTTTGCATTGATGAGTGATTTATTAAGGCCTCAAATTAAGGTACTTTGGATTGATGATTTATTAAAGCCTCACATTAAGGTACTTTTGGATCGATGAGTGATTTATTAAGGCCTCACATTAAGGTACTTTTGGATTGATGAGTGATTTATTAAGGCCTCAAATTAAGGTACTTTTGGATTGATGAGTGATTTATTAAGGCCTCACATTAAGGTAGTTTTGGATTGATGATTTATTAAGGCCTCACCTTGAGGTACTTTTGGATTGATGAGTGATTTATTAAGGCCTCACATTAAGGTACTTTTGGATTGATGAGTGATTTATTAAGGCCTCACATTAAAGTACTTTTGCATTGAGGAGTGATTTATTAAGGCCTCACATTAAGGTACTTTTGGATCGATGAGTGATTTATTAAGGCCTCACATTAAGGTACTTTTGCATTGATGAGTGATTTATTAAGGCCTCACATTAAGGTACATTTGGATCGATGAGTGATTTATTAAGGCCTCACATTAAGGTACTTTTGCATTGATGAGTGATTTATTAAGGCCTCACATTAAGGTACTTTTGGATTGATGAGTGATTTATTAAGGCCTCACATTAAGGTACTTTTGGATTGATGAGTCATTTATTAAGGCCCCACATCAAGGTACTTTTGCATTGATGAGTGATTTAATAAGGCCTCAAATTAAGGTACTTTTGGATTGATGAGTGATTTATTAGGGCCCAACATCAAGGTACTTTTGCACTGATGAGTGACTGATTAGGTCCCAACATGAAGGTACTTTTGGACTGATGAGTGATTTATTAGGGCTCAACATCAAGGTACTTTTGTATTGCTGAGTGATTTATTAGGGCCCAAAATCAAGGTACTTTTGGATTAATGAGTGATTTATTAGGGCCCAACATTAGGTACTTTTGGAATGATGAATAATTTACTAGGGTCCCCATGCATCAAGGTACTTTTGGATTGATGAGCAGGGCCTCACATCAAGGTACTTTTGCATTGATTACTGATTTATTAGGGCCCCACATCAGGTACTTTTGGACTGATGAATAATTTATTAGGGCCCCACACACATCAAGGTACTCTTGCATTGATGAGTGATTTATTTGGACCTCACATCAAGGCACTTTTGCATTGATGAGTGATTTATTAGGGTCCCACATCAGGTACTTTTGGACTGATGAATAATTTATTAGGGTCCCACACATATCAAGGTACTCTTGCATAGACAAGTTTTTTTTATTAGGGCAAGAACATCAAGCTGCAGGAGCCCTATATTGATTACCTTTTCTGTCCTTTTGCCCACATGTTTAAATTTCCGGCAAGTTCTCAAATGCTGCAAACCTTACACATGATTTTATGCCATTTAAAAGGTAAATTGCCTACTACACTTAGATGTGCCTTTTAAAGTTTTTGTCATTTCAAATCAAATTTTGATGGCAGGTATTTGGCTTTTGTCCATCAATATTAAATATCCAAATCCTTGTAACTAGCATTGCACAGGAGCCATTCAACATATTCTGTGGCAGTTTATGCCTTCTATGGGTTTTGTTTCATCAAGTCCACTGCAGACAGAGTAAGGGTCCTTGACAATTCACTTCATATTTTCCCATGGTGTGTTGCTTGTAACTTACATAGCTCAATAACTATTCAAAATATTCTAATGTGGTTTAGTCATTTGAACATTGTCTTGCAAATCTGGATGTACATTTATGGGTTTTGCCTTGTGAACTCCATTTTGGAAAGATTTATGGCCCTTGATAATTAACTTAACATCTTCACATGGGATGTTGCTTGTAACTTGTACAGTTCAAGAACCATTCAACATATTCTGATGCAATTTGGTATTATTTCTATGTTGTGTCTTTTACTTTAAGTGTATGTCAGTAGACTGCATATGGTCTATAAATAGGTGTTTACCAGTTATAAACTTAATTGTAATAATAAACCTGTGTGCAAGTATTTGATGATCTCCCATTGGTTGGTTCAGTCAGGAGGGTTCTGTTGCAAATTGGGGTATTGTGACATATGCTCATACAGGAAGTATTGCAACATGAATAAAGTAGGAAAATACTGTGATGTTGAGCCTTAAGGGTGTATATAAGGATGAAGAAAATTGATTCATTCCTATATTCTTATTTCCTATGTTCTTGTTTAATATCAGTCTGCAGATGTGTTTATTGTTGTTTTTTGATATAATTTCAGAGGAAACATTTGTTTAGATTATTCATTGGAATTACAAAGTGATAACTGACTAGGGACTAAAATATTATTGTGATTATTGTGAATTTATTCAAAGGAGTACTGGACAATGCCACTGTGATGCATCATGACTGATGGCATATCAACACATTTTAGAACCTGGAATTCATTCAGAACACTAGATGCATTTGGACTTGTGTAGAACTTTGTAGGATTATTTTGGATTTAATTCATAATACTATTAGTTCTTCTTAAATATACTTTTATTACTTATAGAATTAAATTACTTAAGTTTTACAAAACTTGTTTGTTTGCTTCTTTCTTTTTGATAGTTTAAGACCAAAGAGTCCAAACAGAACATTATCTCATGGACCTAGATGTGCCTTTTTTGGGTCTGTCTCATTAACCACATGTTGATTAGTGTTATGGCACTTGAAAATTAGACTTTATATTTTCACATAAAACTTTGCTTGTAATTGGCATGGCTCAGTATCCTTTCAACATATTCTTATACAATTTGGTATGCTTTTAGTCTTGTCTACTCTATTTTAGACAGTTATTCTTCTTGTCTTCTCTTTAAAACTTGGAATGTTGTTCGATGTCAGCATAGCTTAAGAACCACTCAGCAGCTTGTGAATTTGGTAAGAAGATTCATAGACCTAGATATGTTTTTTAAGGGTTTTGTCTTGTCTACTACAGTTATGGCTGTCATAACTCTATTTCATATCTGTACATTCGAAACCAAATTTTTTAAATTAATCATAACACGTTAGGAGAATATTTACTCCTTCACAGAATACACCTCCCATGCTAAAATGATCATTACTGTTTTGTTTTTTGGTTTGTTTAGCAGTAAAAACATTAGAGGGTTACATTCTTACAGAGCCAAAAACTTTATGGGAGTAGTCTCCCCTTGGATTGAAGGACTGAATCCTATTTAGTCAAACATGTTAATAGCAGACACACATGAAAAAAGCAAAACTGGCCTTTGTACACAGGTTACCTCTGTACCCAGGTTACCTTATAAAATTGGTTTTGAACAAATATTACACACTGAATATCATCATTATTATTATTACAATTATTATGATTATTATTATTATTTGATCTGTATTATTCATAAAAATCAGAAAATATACGTGTATGTTTTTCTCTACAAAATATGCATATTCCACACAAGGTTACTGTATCCTGCTCACTTTAATCCATGCTATAAATTAAATCTTCAGTGACCTAAAATTATCACCAATCTTAGTTTGCTTTGTGAACAATGACAAAACTAAAATTTCACTACAAATTGACGCTTACCTATGGCCGTAAAAGAGAGGATGGTTTTCTGGTCAGCCAACTTGTACAAGTTAAGCTTGGAAACAGTTGTTCATGTTTTAAAAATAATATCTGTATTAGCTAGTTGCTCAATTCAATGAGATCAAAAGATACACAGCTTATTTGAGAAGCCTGAGGTAAATATGGAATCAAAAGAGGCTATTCTTTGTGACCCAGAAACACGAACTTTGCCAATCCTTACAGACACATTGTAAATGTTGGATGACTCCTGATGCTAGTGAAAAGGGATATAACTTGCATCTCTTCTCAAAGATGGACTTGTTCTTTAGAGGTAGCTTCATTTCACAGGCAAATACATGAAGTCATCTAACTATACTGATCACACTGGCATAAAAGGCAACTTCAATTTCTGCTGCAATAAGACAACTACTCTTCCCAACATCCAGTAAATGTACTGCAACAACAATCTGCAAAATTACAAAAACTGCCTCACTTTCAAATTTTGACATATTGACACCGAATTACACTGTCAACATGACTGGAGTATGGAGTATAAGTGTGACAGGACCTGCTTGCACATCGATTACATCATATTTATCTAAACAATGCCTTCCTCATAAAAGCAAAAATTTACTTTCCATAGACGAGCGGTCACTATAAATATTTGCCTGTAACTGCTTAAGACAAAGAGAAACCATTGTTTGGTTAGGAAACACCGATAGCATAAGGCAGGTGACTGTTACATATAGGAAATTTGCCTGGGGAAAGTCAGAACGGCAGTTGTCAACTACTGAGCAAAGTTGACTGTTAGGACAGGTTTAACTTTACTACTTAAGTGAAAAGTATTTTCTAGCAAGGATGTAACTGCCAGTAGGGCTTAAGAGGGTGTGCCCATATTATAATTATTATCAAAGAAACATTTTTTTAACTACATTAGCTGATCACAATATGTTAGGACAATAGGTAAGAGGTGGAGCAATTTTAATTCCACTATGCTAGCATTAGTTGGCTCCAATCACCTAATATATGTGAAGCAGCTACCCTGGCATTAGCTTGGCTCCAATCACCTAATATATGTGAAGCAGCTACCCTGGCATTAGCTGGGCACCAATCACCTAATATATGTGAAGCAGCTACCCTGGCATTAGCCTGGCTCCAATCACCTAATATATGTGAAGCAGCTACCCTGGCATTAGCTTGGCTCCAATCACCTAATATAACCAGCACCAATCAGCCAAGTTCTCTTAAGATCAAAAGAACTGCATATATCACTTTGTGATATAGACTATTCCTGATGAACCCAACTGCTTGTCAAAAGATAACAACAAATGGATGCAGTAGCCACAGTGTAGTTAGCATTCCAGACTTGTCATCAGAAGGGTGAAAGTTTGCATTCTACCCATGGATTGGCCAGGTCAGCTACCACACTGCATCCTTGGGCAAGGCATTTTACTCCCTTGACCTTGCCACTATATACATGTAGCCTACTCATGTTGGTGTGCCGTAATAGGCCAAACCAACCAAATAAATTGCATATCCCCCTCCACACCCTGGTCTGAAGGCTGACATGTATCCAAGTCTTGATAGCAGATCTGGAATTTATGTCAATTTATATTACTGAGCAGCTAGGAAAAGTAACGATGGTGTCCAACTCGCAACTGAAAGAGTTTGAGTTCAGATCCTGCAATTAGCCATGATTTGTCCATGGACAAGGCAGTGTATTCCAATGCCCAAGGAACTATATAACCTGCCTTTATTGCTGTGCCACAAAGCACAAACCCAAATTAGCTAGGAAAACCTGCTACATGGCCCATGCGAGTTTTGTTGGTTGGTAGACTTCTTGCAATCCTAATGCAAACAAGTGAGCTGCTATGTAAGCATGCATTACATATTCATACACTTTGTGTTAACAATGTCCACTAAAATATCATTCGCTATCACTTTGTGTTAACAATGTTATGTCCACTAGCATAGTATATCATGTGACTTATCTATGATAATATCTTTGGCTGAAATCAATGTGCTTTAGTGGAGTGCCATATCCTGCAATTTAATGAATAACTATCTCTGTTCCACATCAATGGAACGCTGTATCATGCAATTTACCGAGTAACTCTCTCTCTGTTCTGCATGAATGGAACACTATATCCTATCAATTACCGAGTAACTGTCTCTGTTCTATGTTAACAGAAAACTAAATCATGTAATTTACTGAGTCATGGTCTCTCTGTTCTAGATCAATATCATTATTTATTTTGAAAAAACTATCTAAATAATATATCATAAAATAAGAAAAAAGGCAGCCTTAAATTTTTAATAATCGACTTTATTTCACATATGTGTTTCAACTGTAACAACATCAGGAAGTAGCCATCTATATATTAGAATTTTTTCATCATTTAGATCCTGTGAAGGAAAGTTCATGTAACCATGGGAAACTAAACAAATACCACAATTTGGCACCAAATATGCAACAATTACACAAATGACTATATTCCCTCTATGATAGTCCCACCAGTTTACTTTGTGGAGAGGCGACTTTGAGGTTAGGTTCTGAACAATCTTAAACTAAAAATCCCAAGAACTGCTTTGGCAAGTGAGACACTTTGTATTGGAGACTGAACGACTCCTGAACCCAATGATGGCTACAGAATCAGAAACTTACATTGACTCTGAAATTGCAACCTACTGATTGCTAGAAATAAACTTGAAATTTATCCCAACCCACTGTTTGCAAAAAATAAACTTGAAATTTATCCCAACCCAGTTTGCAAAAAATAAACTTGAAATTTATCCCAACCCAATGACTGCTAGAAATAAACTTGAAATTTATCCCAACCCACTGTTTGCAAGAAATAAACTTGAAATTTATCCCAACCCACTGATTGCTAGAATAAACTTGAAATTTATCCCAACCCACTGATTGTTAGAAATAAAATTGAAACTGTAAACACTCATAAGCATGGGAATATCAAAGACATTTAGCAACAAATTTCCTATGAATAGATAAATCATTTTTTTTGGTCTAACCAGTGCTAAAATTTGTTACATCTGTCCCATGAATGCAAGGGCAGAAGATGTCAATTGCTACATACAAGTAATATTTCTAACATTTAAACTGAATCAAGATGAGTGGCCAACTGTGAACTTTGTAAATGCTTGGTCTTGCATATCTTTTTAATGGCTGTTATCAGATAAAAATGGCAATGACATCACACTTCACATACAGACACAGTGCAAAGGTACAATATTGTGCTTCACAAACATGCATTGCCCATAGGTACAATCTGACTCATAATTCAGTGATGATGGTCATCGATTATTAGTAAATGCACCTAACTGACGAAGGTAAATTAGGATTTTGCTATCACAACATGACTAGAGAGCTGGGTTTCAATTACTTGTATTGAATGCATTTCTCAAACTTGCTTATAAAACAAAACAATGGAGGGAAAATATGCAAGAACTGATGCAGAACCAAAGCATAATAAAATTAAGTTGCAATGAGCACATGCCATTCAGGAATTATAATCAGAAGGCTTTGAACAGACTAAAAGAGTTGTCACAATGAAATCTGAGATAATAATTCTAATTGGTGTGCTATAAAATTATTTCATAAACGCACTTTACTGCAAAAATATGCACAGGGGCCAATATAATGGGAAAAGATCTTTTACTATTCTGAAAATGCTCAATGAATATAACATGGTACTAACATCATTAATATAAGAAATGATTGTCAAAATTAAGAATGGTTAGCAAAAATTAATCGCATACGATCTATACTAGGAAATGAAGTTTCCTTCTAAACACTGCACACGTCTCCTGCATTTACCTCACTTCTACACTTTTATTAGTTTTTTTTCACTCATCTTCAGTAACCTGCTGATCCTGCATTAACAGTTTATTTTCTTTGCTTGTTTTGCCATAGCAAACACATTTTGACAGCTTAAATTACAGTAATGCTAAATTGATAATATTTTCTAAAGTGATTGGCATTGTTTTGTATTTATAAGTGGTGCCCAGATGAGTAGTGTATAACGTCATAAACTTTTCTGAAAATGGCTATTTGTTAAAGTGATACTTAGCTTTTCCTGACTAATTTTGCAAAGATCTAAAGGAGATCATTTTTCTAGAGATTACAACCTTGTAACTGGTTTCCCTTGACTCAAAAGTCTCTTACAAAAAAAAAAAGAGAGGGTTAATAGTGAAACCAAATTTTAGCCAAAATGAAACAAAACAGGAGGAATGATGAGCAATTTGCTCCGGTATATATACCCCCACTTCTCTTGCATCCAACCCCTACCCTCATGATGAAGATGGGTCTAAAGTCGATTCTGAACTGAATACAAGTGAGTTTATTTAGATCCAGGTGCAAATCAAGTGTGTCATGAAAATAATAGAAACAATAACTGGTCAAAATCTACATCTTCATGGCATATGTACCATGAAATTGCAAAATATGTGTAAATCAAACAGGGCAATAACTCCCAAAAATGATAGAACAGTGATTAATCAATATGCACATCTTAAGAAAATGAGCATAATATGCACCAAGTATGCAAAAAATGCATGACCAGAATTCACAAGATTTTGTGACAGTCATACTGTATCCAGCTGTGAGTCAACAAGGGTAATAATGAGTACAAAAATCACAGATGCACAGTGATTTGTCAATATACACATTTGGATGATAACCATGACATTACCAGATGATACCCATGACAGTACCAGATGATACCCATGACAGTATCAGATGATAACCATGACAGTACCAGATGATACCCATCACAGTACAAAATGATAAACATTAAGGGACCAAACTTCACTTTGGTTCCTAATAAGCTGCACGTCAAGTTGTTTTCGCAAGATTTTGTGTTTTTGTCATACACAGCATTCAGCTGCAAGTCAAAAAAGGGAAAGAACTCTGAAAAATATGCATGAACAATTTTTTTTGGTCAATATGCATATTTCATCTAAAGTTTCATGGTGATCCAATAAACACAAGATTCTGTCATACAAGCAGCTCCAAGTCAAACAGGCAGTCATTTCAGTTAAAATCAGATGTATGCTGATTTGATTATACAATGCCTATCCTCAGATGACCATAATGTGTACAATCAAAAATTTTAACTACTTGTATACACGAAATTGTGATACACTTTATTCAACTGCAAATGTCAAAAAGGGCAATAGCTCTAACAAGAGGCCCAGATGGGCCTGATATCGCTCAACTGTTTGCATAACATTTACAGGTAATCATTTCACTTAGCAAACCAAAATAGTACTGTAATAACACAACCTGTGTACACTATCTACCAAACTTTATATATAATGCTGATTTTAACCATTTTACTATATTCTCATAAACATTCTTTCTAAAGATAAAGTCAGTAAGCACAGTCTCATAATTTAAATGATCCAAGGGCATATAATCCATTTACCAAGTTTTACTGAAATTAGAGGAAACCCATAGTACTAGATCTACCAAGGGCTAGAAGACAAATCCATTTACCAAGTTTGACTGAAATTAGATGAACCCATAGTACCAGATTTACCAAGGGCTAGAAGACATAAATCCATTTACCATGTTTGACTGAAATTAGAGGAAACCCATAGTACTAGATCTACCAAGGTAGAAAGCTCAGTCAATCAGATGAAATGATCAGAAGCAATGAAATGAAAAAAAAGGAAGGTATCTCATTAGTATTGTCCTGCTCACAATCAAACTCATTAAACATCTTGATGATATACGACTACTTAACAAGTATGATCAAAAGACCTTTTAACAAGTATTATGAAAAGACTATTTAATGAGAATGATCGAAATTGGGTCATAAAGACGTGGTAAGTGGCTTGGTAAAACATGCAAGATCACCCGATTAAAAAAGTGTGCAACTGTTTGTACATAATAAACATATCTCCATGATCTAAAAGTATTTTCCAAGTTTGCTAAAAATATGACTAAAAAGTACAGTAGCTAAAGTGCTGACATGCACAACTTGTAAAATGAAAATTGCCTCATTAATATGCATAGATTTTGCTCACAGGTGTACTTATCCAAAATCTTATCATTACAAGCCTATTTACCAAGTCTGATCAAAACTGCATCAGAAATAGTCTCAAGAGTGGTACCAAGCCCAACTGTATACAAAATCAGCTTATTAATATCTGTAGATCCCATACACGATCAAACTCTGGTAAGATCTTGATTATGTAAGCCTATATTTGAAGCTTATCCAATATGGCTTCCATGGTGGTAAGCTCAGCCAGTCAGATAGTCTGGCTGCTTTATTAATATGCATGGATCCTCCTCATTAACAAAACTACCCAAGATCTTGATGATATAAGTATATATAGTAAGTCTGATAAAAATCAGATCAGAAATCTGGCCTGCAGAGCAATAACAAGGTCAGCCAATCTCATACAAAAGTGTCTTATTAATATGCATGAATCTTGCTCTTTACTGAATCCATGCATGATCTTGATGATATCAACACACATTTAAAATTTTTGATCAAATCTGATCAAAACTTAGGCTTTCAGAGTTGTAACAATCTCAGCCATTTAGATACATGATCACCTTATTAATACGCATGGCTCTGCTCATTATCAAGCTCATCCAAATTCTTAATGGTGAAACATATAATCCAAGTTTGATAAAAATCAGATTAGAAATATGACCTCAGAATGGTAACAATGATAGTCAATTAGAAAAAAGATCACCTCATTAATTTGCATGGATCTTGCTCATTTTCAAACTTGTTTGAAATTCCGATGATATAAACCAATGTTCTGAGTCTGACTGAATGGACTAATCAGTGGTAACAAGCAACTTTTGAAAGATGGACAATGCACAATGGAGTGATAATGGATTACACACCTAGACACAAAGCTATACCATAGGCTCCCTTGGATTTACGACTCCAAGCTAAAAATTGCAGGAACAGTGATTTGTTCACATAATGACCATAACATTTACTAAGTTTCAAGGTGACCCACTCAAAACATCAAGACAAGTTTCATTCTTAAGATTATGTGACAGACCTGAGCACATACACGAAGAATCCTATATATTCCCCCGTTATACAAAAGATACCATGTCCTTTTACTAATGATTTGGTGATGCACGACAATATCATATTGTGTCATTACTAAATATTTAACCTGCCATGTACACATAATGCAGGGGAAAAGGCCACAGCTGATGAGAGGAAAAGAAAGGGACAGTAGTATATGAAAATGGAGAACAGATTAATAATCAACAACCTTAAAGTTGTGAATTCACAAACATGAAATGCAGTTATCTTTCCTTGACTATCTTGAGTGGACATCTGTTGGCAATGACCCCTCTTCAGTGCATACTGTTACATCTCATACAGTATCCTAACTGGCCATTAGTTTCTATACATCAATATATGTACAGTTTTATAATACAATTGTATTTTCATTTTAACAATGAAATATGCTAAATGATACAAAACAATTATCACACCCCAGCAATCAACATGCATCCATTCTAAAGCTTTGCTACATTAAGGTCATTTACACTTCATACATTTAGACTATGTCAAACAAGTTTACAATACAGAATTCATAAACATGCAATAACAGAAATGCTCCATGAGACAATGAAATATAATACAAACTATGATGAAACAATAATGGCTTTCAAACATACATCATACCTGATCACTGAAAGCTGATGCATTCACTACTTTAAGTATAGCACAGTCCACAAAATATCCTTCTGACAAGTATTTGCTAATACATGGAGTGTAACTTGAATGCATTTCCTCTAAGTTTATTCAGTTTGATGAAAGCATGATAGTCTATTCTTACTAGTTTGGTTTCCATTTAGCTGAAAGTGCTTATATGCCATCTTGACATTAATAATATGCAGCTGATTCTTGCAAGTCTGGTTTCCATTTATTTGATGCAAGTTTACTATGTCATCACTATGTCAGTGATATACAGTCTATTCTAGTTAGTCTGGTCTTCCATTTAATTATTGGTATACAATCACAATGTTCATCATTTTATTTTTGCAAGTTACAAATCTGAGACCAACTGACACTGCCTTCCATTTCATGTGACTTGATTGTGACTCATGCCTGTGTTAGGAATAAGGATACAAAACTGAATCTATATGTTATGATGAATCCAATTATTTCAACAAAAAAAAGATGTCAGAAGACAGCAAAGCTAACTTGTACATATTTATTCAGGCACAAGAGGTCTGTATTTGTCAATGACCAGAATGATCAATAATGAGTGATCCTGTGGGAAACTAAGAATGAATGTAGGGCATTGTGACCTTTGTGGTGATATGGTGATTCAGTAGTTCTGAGGATTTTCTGGGGTCTATTTTGGGACCAAATATTTGCTTTTTGCCAAATATGTGCAAAAAATTTTCATAATCAAAACTTAAAAACACCCATCCAATGCAATTTGTATAGAAACTATGCCTTTTAAAAGATTTGAACCACTAAATGAAAATAGAATGAATTTTTGTATTGAGCATTTATATCCCCTGCAGATCAGTCTCAGGCAGCTGTAGTACAATTTCAATTAAGGAATTAAAGCATTTTGCTGATCTATTCCATAAAGGATCAAATAGAGCATTGTATGCCAAAGGACACCTCATTAACAATGTTCCATACATGCAATTCATGCACTATGAGACAAAACTGTATCATAATTCTAAATTAGAAACACATTACTAATCTCTCAAATTTTTGTGGATGATTTTCAGGTTGTAAAGAATCTGACAAGTGAAAAGTGCATGAGCAGAAGACCTTTCAAACATTCCTCCCTCAGACTAACCCTCCTAAACACACATAATCACTGATACATCTCATTATATTGCAGCAACATTTGGTCACTTCAGTGCAACCTCCATCCACATTTTCTTTAATCTCTCTCACTTTGACAAAGTAACATCCATCCACATTAACATTTTCTTTAATCTCTCTCACTTTGACCAAATCCGAATCTCTCATTAAATGATCACTTATTTCACACATGTACTATCAAATTTTAGTCAAGTGATGAACCTCCAGTACAGGTATGTAGTATACATATTTGGGCTTTAAGAAGTTCTGTACTATTTTGACTTTGTGAGATAAATTACCATGATGAGTATAACTGGATGTAATGAGTCAACTTAACCATGGCCATCAAATTATTTCAATGTTCAAAAATCTATTCTGCTGATAAAATAAAACTCAAAATGTCCCAATATAACGTTTTTTATGTACAAAAATTCTCAATTTCATGGATTTTGGGCCCTATTTTCAAAACTAGAAAAATCCCTGGTATAACGAAGAGAGTTCAAAACTCACCTAAACAACAAAGGTGTATATAATCACATGAGTGCTAAGGTCACAATGACCTAATTTTTAGATCATGGTTTTAGTACATCTTATGATGTGTTCTGAGCTGCATCTAGGATTAAGTAAATCTGGACACTGTCCCTCTTAAAGATGAAAAATGGTATGTTTGCGGTGGGGCAATCTGGAAAAAAGGGAACAATTTGGAAGGGGTCTATCTACAGGGCATAAAACATAACTCAGTGTGAAAGCAGAATGTTATAATCTATCTGCCTTTTTAACTGGTGCTGCCATTAAAATGATATAACCAGGCTGCATTTCCAGCATAGCCAATTGCTCACATCCATCCTTAAGATCTGAAACAGCAGCAAGAGGAAAACAGGGGGCCAAAATTTCAAGAACAACTCCTAGTTGGCAGACAACATTGACATTGCTGTATTGAATCTGCTTTCTTGTACTGTATTACCAGCTCTATCTTTTACATTAATGAGAAATCCAGCCACAATCCAGTGGTTGTGTTTTGACTGCTATTTTAGTTATGTAAAGAGCAATGATACTGATAAATGGCAAAGTAAGCTGAACTAGAGATGCATTTTCTTTCATGAAATGAATATGTCTAGGTATAATCAGCCAAAGATGATCTGACAGATTCATTTAATTCAAAACACACTTAACTGGTAGTTACACCAAATTCCTTGGCTACCATTACTCTTCAACCATGTGAAATGGCGGTACAAAAAAGCAACACTGGGTAATTTGTATATTTCTTGGAAATAAAGCCTAATTCATGAATATCTTACCCAATTTAGTATTACATGATTATGCCTGAACAGATTCAAAATTTTTGTGTTAAATTTTAGCAAGATCATCACAATCATATGTTCTACATGCAGTACTGTGCATGCACATAACCATGTTTAATGACTACAATCAACTGTGTACAACAAACTCATTGGCCAAATTTTGGTATGTCCACCATATGCATAAAGACATATCCACATGACATGTTTTAAGACTATGCAAGCTATGGCATCCCACAAACTAATTTTATCATGAAAGGTGTATATGATCTTTGGAGCATCAAAATAGGTCCTAGTGACATACTTTTTATATCATGGTGTAAATCTTCTCAGGCTGCACACACATTTTCTCAATGTGCAAGAAACGGGGTTTATGACTCAGGGTGTGACACTTTTAAATTTGGAAAATCACTAATATAAGTGTATATAATTAAAAACTTCCTAACTGAAACAGAAATCTTTTTAATTCTAATGTAAAAATTACTTGTTAAATATAGTGGCTGAAAAATGTAATATCTATGTGTTCATAATTGTACTTTGCTGAGGAATGACTGAATGTAATATAACAATACAACCATTCCATGCAAAGAGTACTTCATAAATTATCCTCCTGAACAAAAAGTGGTGCAGTCATCGAAGTTCATCGAAAAGTAGTTTCTAAATGGCCTTCTCTAATAAATTCAGTACAATGTACATACTGTCAAGAATAGGTAAATTTTGAAATTAAGTAATTTGTCAAGCTAAGCCTTGCACACATATCCTGGTTTCACAAGTCATACTACACACACACTGAATTAATTTGCCATTTATCTTAATTTACAAAAGGATACAATCAGTGTATACATAAGCTGCTGTTATAAAATTTGAAAATTCAAAGTGTTAGACTGGTAACTTGACCTGTCTTTTAAATCCAGTTTCTAAGAACCAGTCTGTGAATATGGACTACAATGAAACACTTAGTACTAATCACAACAATGCCAGAAACAATATCCAACTGTTGTGGCAATCACCATAGGTGACAATAATAATAAAACAGTAAGAAATAAAATATTGTATCAATACAAATGAATATCAGGTATGTTGATAAGTGATGTCTTAATGTATACACTCAAATAAATGCAGATGATGGCACATTGAATTGTATGCAGATCACTGACAGCAATATATATTGACCTAGAGATCAAAAGCTGACAGAAGCTAGGTGTTGCTTTGGAAACCAGAGCTAGAAATCCCATCATTTTCCATGAATCAAAACAACAGCAGGGGGTCAGATGGGAACTACACTGAGGTCTTCTTATCTTCAACATCAAAATCTAACACTAGCAACTTGGTCTCTTCTGTTCCATTACGACTGCCAACAGCACAAACTAATTTTGTATTATTACACCGTACACGCCAAACTACCCCACCACTTCCACCACTCTCTAATGCAACCAAGTTCCGCAGAAATTCTCCTGACTTTAAATCCCAAATTTTGACTGTCCCATCATCTGAAGATGTTATCACAAAACGCTTGTTGAATTGAAGGCAGGTTACAGCGCTCTGATGTTTGTTTGGACCTAAGAAAGTATATAAGTATATAAGAAAGTACATAAAAGCAATATTTAAAGCCTGTTTAAGATTCTTTTATGTGATAACTGACCAGCCTGTCAGCTTGAAAAATCACAGCTGACTTTAAGAACCTTAGGCATGGTAGTAAACTGAGGTTGGAAATTCTGAACATTTTGCATAGAAAATCATGGCTGACTTAAAGAAGCATAGGCATGGTAGAAAACTGAGGTTGGAATTTCGGAATATCTGCATGGAAAATTAGGGGTAAGCAGATTGAAAACTTTATTATAAATGGCATATGTGATGCAGTGCATGTTCATTTAGTGGCTTTGTGTGGATTTATAAATATTTTACTGACATGTAAACATATATTTGCCATGTACACTTTTATCAATATTTATTTGAAATGTTTACTTGATTTCATTTTAAATGAAATTAAAAAATAATCAAGAAATGAGTTTTCAAAATGATTACAACCAGGGACTTCATTCAGAGTAAAAGTTGTACCTCTGGAATAAAAGGCTTAAAAGTGTAGCAGAGAATATTTTCATTCATATCCTGTTGTTTAGTTGATGATTATTCATTTTAATTCATTCATTCATTTATATTCTGTACTGCTTTTAATACAGATGTATTTTGTCACCGAGAACACTAGTCCTACAATGTACAATGTTGACCCTAATAGCTAGGATGGGTTGGGGTCGGGTCGAGTTCTTAAGCTGAAGGACCAGGAGAACATGGGCCAGTTCAATATTATTTTTAAGCAACAGTACCATGCAAACCTTTGATTTTCTGTAAAATATTTTTTATTAAATGAAAAGGTTATTTTTTTAAAAATCAACTAGACTGTACTGATTCACATACATACCATTTCATTCTTGTTATCATAATTTTGGAAAGAAATTGTTCTGTTTTTTCTTTGTGACCATTCATGCAATTTGGTTCATTACTGTGGTAAATGCAGACATTAATGACACTTGATCCTTAGCAATTCCTTACGAAGTCATGGTTCTCAATCTGTCTCAGAATTAATTTTCTGATCATCACTGCTATTTCACAATTCAGAATCAGAACTCTTCATTGGTCAAGCTTAGCATTCAATCGATAATCAATATTATCCAATGATTCATGGAAGTATGCACGATGTGTAGAAGACCACATTAGTGGAATATCTGGTCTCTGTCACGAAGATGATTGTTCTGATATGTTTTTGCAATGTCAGACAAAAATAAACATATAGGTGACCAAGACTAGAGAAATCCAAAATGTCATTTCATTAGTACTGAATCTTATGATAATTTGGCAAAAACAGCAAAAACTGTTAGAAATTTTTAGAAGTACTAGCTTTTCTATTAAAGATTCATTGACTCTAAAACCTAATGAGTGGAAGGGAGGATACCAATGTTTTGCCAATAGGGTCTCTGATCATAAAAACAGGTCCACTAATCAAAGGAATGGCAAAGCACATGATGAATCCAAAGCTGTTTGAGGAAAATAAGAATCTTCACAATTTCTACTTGATCATAATATGCTAGGAGTATATCCAATACATCACAAATGCAACCCACCCAAGATAGAAATGGCATATGCCATGTCATTTGGCTTATTTTAGATACCGAAGCACTAACCACTGTGCCGCTGCTGTGGCTAATAGACTGGTAACAAGTTCAGGCAATCTTGTTCAGGCAAGATCTTCTTATTTGCATGCATGTATCTCTTATTGCCACATCTTTATAATTTAAGCATATATTCTGAGTCTGATCAAAACTGAATCAGACATACAGTCTTCCAAAATGGTCACAATGTCAGCCAATTAGGTACAAGAACACTTCAATTATATGCATGAATCTTGCTCATTATTGAACCTGTCCAAGATTCTGATGACAGCAGCCCATATTCCAAGTAACTGAAATCAGATCAAAAATATGGACTCCCAAGTGGTAACAAACAAATGTTAACTGTATTGACTCCAGAGTGGTAGCAAGCAATTGTTGACTGTATGGACTCCAGACTGGTAAAAAGCAATTGTTGACAGGTGGATAATTAATGATCTTCAATAGATGTAGGGCTGCCCCTTAAGCTCACTTGACCCTTGGCATTACATGGGAAATGGACTTTAGAATACAAACTTAACATTGCCATTGGATCTTAAGTTGTAGGTCACAGGGAGTTGATTTCTGCACAGCTGTCTAGAAACCATAAAGAAATAGTTTCATTATAATGTAGCCAACAGACTGGGAGATAATGACCTAGATGGAAAATCAATTTAATATGGGATTAAAACAGCTTACAGTGACCTACAGTGTAACTGCACTGCCCTCAAAGGCAGCAAAAACATGCTAATAAGGAGACTTAAACATATGTGAATATTGTGATGATTAATCAGGAAAGCAAGCATCTTTTAAACCTAGACTGATCTGTATTGAATTTAAGATACCAATCATCATTTCATTTATCATATTCAGCTGCATTCAGCCATGAATGACAAAATATTTCAAATGGATTTTTTCATTTAATTCTGGAATTGCAGGCAGCAATTAATGTAATAAATACATGGCAAAAAACTATCGGTTTCCATTGAAAATTTATGTTTCATAGAATAAAATCAGATTTAATTAAATCCCAACAAACTTTCTTTTACCTTGCAAAGTTTGTAAACACTGTCCAGTTGTAATATCCCAAACTTTGACTGTAGAGTCAGCATTTCCTGAGACTAGAATGTTGTCTTTTAGTTCAAGACCACTGGTCAGTGACTGATGACCAATCAGTGTGTGCAGACAGTTCCCTGTCTCCACATCCCAAACACGGATGGATGTATCCAGTGATCCACTCACAATATGAACACCATCAAACTGTCAAAACAAAAACAAAAAAGATTAAATATTAAATATTAAAAACTGAGCTAATTAATAATTAAAGGGAATAATGACCTTGACCTTGCCTGATGGGTAGAAGAAGGTTAGTGGTACATGGCAGACCATCCAACCCTGACATGATGTTCACAGTAAGACAGTCAACATTTTTCAGTAAGTTAGACCAATTTATGATGTGCTGCAATTGTCAACTTGGAAAACATGCATTTAAGAAAGAGTTCAGAGTTTAGCGGGCCTCAAGGGAGATTACTTGTACTAAACTAACTGAGTTACCCTCTTTATATTAAGACATCATCATTATTATTATTAATATTTTTTTCATTGTTATTATTATTATCTGAGACTGATGCAGTGAAGGCAAATATTATGTTCAATTAAGAACACTTAAACATTAAATGCCTCCAGTATAGCTGCAGAAACCATAGTTCCCGAGGTCGTCAGTGGCTTCCTGCTATCTCTTACCTTTACATTATCTTTTCCACCAGGTGACAGTAATCATCTCTCCTGCTATGAGATATACTCAAATTAAGATGACATGATGTCCAATAAACATAGCTGTTGCCTTTCCTGTCTTTTTCCAAGAATATGAATATTCCTTTTTAATGTTCTGTTTACTTAAACATTATAAGAGGCTTATTGTAACTTCTGACTGAATGTATTTCATTTGTTGGATGCCATTTCGAGAATGATAATGAGTGATTTGGATTTTTAACATAGCTTTAACAATTCTGCAGTCATATTGCTAAGACATCTGCAGTGTGGCAGTTTATAGTGATGTCAAGCACTTGGGCATCATGCCATAGACATGCAGCATCACGTCCCACCCATTCACTTTATCTTGACACCAGGCCAACCAGTCCTAACACTAACCTCTTAATGCTGAGTGCCAAGTGGGGAAGCTCCTAGTACCACTGTGGCCTCCCACATCTCAGGCATACGATTTAATCATTTAGGCCACCAAAGCAGTCAGAAAATGATAAGCAACAGTATGATCATGCTGATGTTTTGTGTGAAAAATATGGATTGTTCAAAGCACATATCTGGTTCACTGACAAACTCCAATTAATCTAATATGAAACCCAGACCTGGATCAAACATGGACAAGCCAGTATCTGGATATAACCACAATGAACATATTTTCTTAATTTGTTTTTTTAAATTCTGTAAGTCTGTAATTTAAGGGTCTTTTTATTAACATTTGAGTCAAGGAGTCATATCGTAAGGTTGGCAGATATAACAGTTGTGTCAATATTTCATCATGGTTCTTTTGCAGCTTATGCATCTGCTATTTCATTAAGGCAACATTAAACCCAACAAAATATAAAAAAGTCTATAGTTCTCTCCCTTTAACATTTTAAACAAGAGTCCCAAGAATGGAGTGATGCTCTACTGGGCAAAAAAGAATTTCCAGTAACTGAATATCAGACCAATTCTTCCTTAAAACCATCTCTTATTTTCTTCAGCAATAACAAGATTTTCAAATCAGCTGTTGTGGTGTACATATTGGATGTCAGATTGGCACCACTTTCATTCAGGACAAAGTAGGCATCATTACATGTCTTCTGGTCAAAACATCATGGCATAATAATCATCCATTCAGGGTGATTAGTGACAAGATTTTCGTAACAACTGTCACGGTACCCATATCGGATGTATGACTGGCACCATTTTTATTTAGGTCTCACTGGATAGTTTCATATTTTGACACCTCCCTAATATTTAAGGTAGAAGGCATGAACCTAATTATCATAAGCCTAACATTCATAAAGTCACACAGAAGCTAAATCTGTAATGTGGTTTAGATTTACTTTGAGTTAGGCTTGACATGGGTTGGCTTGTTCGGTGACTGCCTGTCACAGTTAGACTAGCACTGGAGATCAAATGCATAACTTGGGCTGCAAATGAACAGCAACTTGGCTTACGTATTTACGTATGTCTGCTACAGAGGTAAATATCTAAAAATTGAGATGGTTGAGGGGTGATGAAAAGTATGCTAATTTGTTATAGTACTAGTGAACTTTATTCATGCATAAGGCACATATTGATTCTTTCAGCCGCCTTGTCACAGGAAAATATTCAAAATAGCTCTTTGTTGTCAAAAATGAATGTAAAAAAAGAGGGTTTGGTGGCAGTGTTGGTTTAGTATAAAAGCCACCAGTTGTATAAGGAATTAACCCGATTGCCTCAGTCAAAATCTCACATGCTTGTTTTCTACAAAAATCATTAGTTTTTATTTGTATCTTCAGTGTAAAATTATTCTCACTGTTCTACAATATGTCATTGTTGGACGAAAATTCACAGATAAACTGTCCAGTGAGACCTTAAGAATCTGTGTCATTTTTTCAGTCTTTGTCAAATATGATTCATTGCTGCCAGAAATAATTTATTTATTACCTCCATGTCTTGAATCTGACATAGTTAGGCATTCCAAACATGTGCATCCTATAGATTTGATAGCACCAGTTATTATGTACTTTTGAGAGTGATGTATGTATGGTGAAGTTGTTTGCATTTAAAACATGCACAATGGAGAGAATGTTGGCATACCTCTATGCTACTTTGATGTTATGTGCCTGACTTTTCTTTGGATATTGTACTTTTGGAAATTGTAAATGATCTTAGCACACTGCTAACTAAAATAACTGCTCCCTTGTGCTCCAAAAATCAGCCTGAATTTGTCTAAAGTACACTATCCATTGTAGCTTTTATAATAGGGAAAATGAATTTTGCCAGACTAGACAATACCAGCTTCTGAAAGTGCAATGAATGAATTACCAAATATATAAAATGTAAAAAAAGTTATCGGCTCTTTTTTTTTACAATTTACCTCTGAAGTTCCGGAAGTGAAAATGACCAAGTGGAGCTAGCACTTTTTGAAAGGTGCACATCTGGAGTAAGGCCAAGCTGTATACTCTATAACCCATATTACACCCATCAATCATACACCAAAATAAAGGGAATTAAAGGTTCTTTGAACAACACCTAAGATATACAAGGTCTTTTTAAATAGCCAGTATAACTAGTGAGGAAACCCGGAGGAAGTCTTTTCATTAAAATTCTAACCCTATGCAAAATACTAAACTGTAGAGCGCCACCTAATATAGAAGAAGGGAGTTAACTCAACACTGTCTGAGTTACCAGGTACTGCTTCTGATCCATTCTTGTAGTGAACAACAAAAGCCTTATAAGTTTCATGCAAGATGGTTTAATTGAAGTATTTCACATACTTATTCAGTTTATCAACATTATCAGTACATACTTAGTATATTTTCCTAATTTAATGATGATTGCCTTAATTTAATGCTTTTACATCCATTTCTACTCATGATGTAAGGTTTCAATACATAGATTTCATCTTATTTACAGAAATTTAAGCTATAATGACCTATATATAAGAAGTTCAGGGTTTTATTTTCTTGTAGGCCTCAAGGTGTACGGGGGCACACCTGCCAAAGTGAAACTGCTAGCCAGGACAACATCAAAGATTTCCTTGGGAGTCAGCCGTACCAATTGTTGTGGAGCTTTCACAGGAACAAATGTATCTGCATCAGCTTCATTGGAGTTTTTGGTGAGTTATGTGAAATGGATGTCCCTTTTTACATTGTGTTTTTTCTTCTCCCCTTTTTTACTTTGCATGATTTCCTATATGCTTTAGAATTGATTCTATGCAGGTTACAATCACTAGCAAAACAAACTTCTCTAAATAGCAGCAGCTTCAGTAAAAATATGTGCTGGCCAGTGTGAAAATGATGCAAAGGTGACCTTCTTAGTGTTCTTAAAATACATTATCCATACATACTGTCTTATCAGCAGATGGAATAAATCTGGGTATAGAATTTCATTGTTTAAGTTTCCCAAATGATGTGGTTCAGTTTACAAACTTTGGTCCATACATTTTATGTTACCTGAGGAGTTGCCTCCCTTACCATTTTCACTGCAGAACAACTAGACACTATTAGAAGCGAGGCTCAAACTCATGCAGACTAAGGTAAGATGTCAGTGATCTGTAAGTTGAGCGCCTTAGACCACTGGGCCACCTTGGGCCTCTTGCAAGTCTAAAGGGCACCGTTTTCATTTAGGACCAACTAGAAATTGTAAAAAGTCTTTCAGAGGAAAATGACCATCCATTCAAAGATTTAAAAGATGGCTGCCATGGTGGCCATATTGGATGTATGAAGGGAATGCCATTCTAATCTGATGTACATAAACATGACACAAGAATGGTTTTAAAGATGGTTGCCATGGTGAACATGTTGGATGACTGAAGAGCATGCCATTCTGATCTGATGCACATGTGCATGACACAGGGGTGGTAACTGTGGACTTAAATGCAATTATTTCCCCATATTCTTCATGGAAACATTTGTGTCATGAACTTGAATCTGCATGAAAATTGTGCCACTGATGAACAATAAGAATCAATGCAGCAACTGATGAAACACTTAAAAGTGTAATGAGAAGCAATCCTTACAATATTTCCACTAGTTAATTTCATTCCTTAACCAGACCCTGATTCCTGAGTTCAAGATATACCTGTACAATTATCATATCTGAATTTTAAAATTTATTGTGATTCAGGAAAAATACATTTTCAAATAATTAACATGTAAAAATATACCTGTAACATAAAATTGTGTATACAACTAAAATAAGCTCTTTACTGGCCATCTAAAAACATGCTTAAAATGTTGCTGGTTGTGCAAAATTTTACATGTCTTGCCAAAAATTAAGGTCAGTAAAGTTAAAAAGAAAATGAAGCACTGGAAATATGCTATGATGGCATGAAAATTATAAGGTCATCTACATTTGCAAACAAATGTATCTACCAAATTTCATTTGTCCATCTCAAGTGGCTTTTTTGCTTCAATGTGCCAATAAGGTTTTCATTAGGATGTCCAGATAGTTAAAAAGTGTGAAAAACAAACTGAAAATACCCAACCTGTTTTGGTCTGAAAATAAAATCAGGCCATTTAAAATATGCATAGAAATATGCACATAATCATGATAACAACCATTTTGGATCAGACAAACATGTGCATAGAAATGTGCCTACAATAATGATAACTGCTATTGTTTGGGTCAGGCAAATGAACAAATGGATGGATGGCTAGTTAATATAAACATCACACTGCTGCAAACAGTCAAGGCATAATAAAATACGGAAAAATTTGCATTTTATTTTTGCAATTTCATGAAAATCTCTCTTCTGGGTAACTCAATTTTTTTGAACCCCATCTTATTATATTAAGGAGACCACGTACAACTAAGCTGTTGCTAGTGTTTAGCTTACCTGTAACGAGTAAACCCTGTTTGTGTGTCCTTGCAGAGTATGCAGGCAGGTCTCTGTTTCGGGGTCCCAAACCTTTACCATGTAGTCATAAGCCCCGCTTACAACTCGTTTTCCATCATACTGCACACAACGCACGGCTGCCACATGACCCTGAAGTACATGTAGGCAGTTGCCTGTTTCCACATCCCACACACGCAAAGTTGCATCTCTAGACCCACTTACAACCCTGGAACAGAAATTTGAGCCGATTCATCCTGCTTAATTTTGTTTTGTCCTTTTACCAAAAAGTTGTATGCATATTTTAATTCATAATTATTTATTTTATATCATACCTAAAAACAAAGACCACCCTTATCTCCCTCTGAAAGTCTCTTCTTCAAGTTCTTGACATGCAGTTTTAATACTAATAAAGTTTATTTAATTGGACTCTGATTAGCTATTTAACTCTCTCATCAAACATTCATGTGATTGACCATACAATATAAAGATTATTAGAATTTTTCCCTTACTCAGAGAATAAATATCTTAAGAGTTCAAAATTTTCACACAATATGACACTGACTTTATCATCAACTACTGTTGATCAAGTGATAAACAGTAATCACTGATGAGGCAGTGCAATATTGTGTGAGAATTTCGAACTCTAAGATATTTGTGCTCTATGGGAAAATTCGAGTAATCATGAATTATACTGAGCACAGAAGCAGCCTTTTCAGGTGTATAAAATATCAAGTTGACTAAAACAGGATTCTACACAGAGTTAATATATATAACAATATAACAGTCTTAATGCAACAGACGGAGATTATTGGAACTTTACTTGAAGATTTCCTCTAAAGGAATAATGCTCTCTGATGTTCTTGAGGAACTTCAACAAACCATATTTGGTAAAAAAAAATTTCTTACATGTGTGAGTTAACATGATCACAAGTTTCAGTAAGGAATATACGAAAACTCCCAAGTAATCTTGCTATGAATTGAATGATGTCAACAGCATATTTTCATTTTTCAACAAATACCATATATACTTGTGTATAAACCTGTTCGTGTATGAGCCGTATGACCCCTGCCCCAAACTGAATAGTCATAAAATATAAAATGTGCATGACCGACACATATGCTGACCCAAAGTCCGAGACAACATCATAAGATGCACATGGTTAGTTCTAAATGCATTTATTTAGGCAAACTTACATTTGCAAAAATTACCCATATAACCAGTGGCGTAACTACCGTGGTAGCAGGTACAGCCGTGCTGTGGGGCCCAGCCATGTTGGGGGCCCTGCCCAACCAGGAAAACAATAAAAAATTAAAGTGACAGTAAGACTGGTTGTCGGTACAAAAAGTTTGCTGCGGGGCCTGTGGTGAGATAGTTATGCCACTGCATATAACTCTCTCGGGGTTGGCAGGTACAACTATTACATTGAAATGGTATAAATTTGTTTGAAAAGTAAAGAAATTTATTTAAGTTTTTGTTTTTTTATTGTTTTTGCCTAAGTCAGATTTGTGCATAACTAGATTGGATGATGACAAGAATTGAGCATTCACGGGTTGCTGTAACACTACCTCTCCCTTTTGACTCGATTATTGTTTGTTTATGTGTTATTGAATTAGACTTTTTATATCAGTGCACCAGTAATTACATTTTTATTTTGCCTTGAAAATGTAAATACCTAACTCATTAAAATATTATCCCAGTATGACAACAACTGGGTTTGATTCAATGCTTGCAATTAGGCTAGTAAGCATATTTACATAATGGAAGTACATCCCTTGGATTCAAATCATGGGCAAAACTGCACTAAACTTTAATGATAAATCCAAAATACAATAAAGAATTTCAGAAATAATGCATTGAAAATTATGCAAATACCATAAAAACTGAGTTGTTGTTTGCTCTGATGTAAGCGACCTTATACCCAGCTTTACAAAACTATGGTAATCGTGCTAATATTACAGAGTGAAAGGCAATTACAATCAAAGTACTGGTATAGTTGCCAGTAACAATTCCCTCTTAACCCATGCCAGTTTCAGCATTTTAATGATTAACTGGCCTGTACTGCTGTTGGAAAACAAAAGACAAATCCGCCAATTATAAAAAAAGGAGACGCTGAAACATCCAGTTTTCCACTGTGTGGAAAATTATGATTTTGTCTACTATAATTAGAGTTCAACATTAAGTGAATTTTTTCATGGAAATGATTAGTTTTCCAGAACATTCGACAGAGACTTGGTTAAGTGAAATATGTATAAACTGAGACTTGGTAAACAATAATTTGTTCATGTTTTAAATCAGTCCTTGGGAATTTTTTTATTCAAGTTTGTAGTTGTGTTCCCATATAATCTGAGAGGATTTATTTATTCACTGAAAATATCTAGTGCTCATTGACATTTTAGACAAAAACACTACCTTGGCATTATTGAGAACTAATTCAAGGGCATTCTGGATTGCATTATTCTGGTACAACATGACATACAGGACTTTTGGATTTCATTTGGAACATTCCCTACTTTTGGCCTTGAGATAGGACTTTTGGATTTCATTTGAACATTCCCTACTTTTGGCCTTGTGATAGGACTTTTGAATTTCATTTGAAACATTCTCTACTTTTGGCCTTGTGATAGGACTTTTGGATTTCATTTGGAACATTCCCTACTTTTGGCCTTGTGATAGGACTTTTGGATTTCATTTGGAACATTCCCAACTTTTGGCCTTGGGATAGGACTTTTGGATTTCATTTGGAACACTCCCTACTTTTGGCCTTGTGATAGAACTTTTGGATTTTATTTGGAACATTCCCTGCTTTTGACCTTGTGAAAACAGATTGATGATGATCTTAGTTCATCTATATTCAGAATTTTAGCCTTTATTATTACCATTCTTTCATGAACATGTCACAGTTAAGCTGGCTGTGCCTTGCACAACCTAACATGTGTATCTTTTCATAAAGATTATCCCAATCTGTAGCATCGCTTATATCACTGAAAAAGAGTTAACTTGTGAGCATGTGGATCAACATAAATGAAACAGCTATTACCAACCAGATGAAGTGTTATCTGGAAGAATGAGATTTGGTTGAAAAAATGAACAAAGCAAAATCTGCATCTAATATGTTTGGGAATAAACAAGGATTAAAGTGATGCTAGGCACGATTTGCACCGTGTAAGTACTGTACATTATTGTACAGTCTGGTCTCCTGGGTAAACTCGAACTGGCCAGTGAATTATAAAGTCTTTATTTACCTTTATTTAATTTCGTGATGGAGAAATCAGAAAATATGCACATGCAAAATAATAACAAAAGCAATCATAGTAGTTTATAAGAGTTTACTAAGTGTTGGGACACCGAGAATGTATTTTATTTTTGTTCACATGCATATATGTCTTACGACAAGGAAAAAAAATACTTTTTTTGTGTCTCAAGATTTACAGCCATTATGGTGGTCAACAAAAAAAATCTTAAAAACTTTCAAGTTTAGACTTTGGCCTGCGGATAAGCTGACCCACCTTCTTCCAGGCCTTTATTTTTTCCTAAATTATTCAGCTTATACATGAGTATATATGGTAGTTATGTATAAGCTGAATAATTTAGGAAAAAATAAAGGCCTGGAAGAAGGTGGGTCATATATATATATGGTAGTTAAAAATATTACTATTTTTACAAAACAAAAATATTTGTAGCAGATTAATTTTGAATATGTATTATCAATATAATCATGATCCTTTAATCACCTTTGACATGTGTGATGTATACTAACATGGTGACCAAATAGGGTGTTGTGAAGGATATTTGGGTTAAAACATTTCCAATTAAGAAAAAGGTCATTTTTAAAAGTTATTTATTAGGATATGTTAATGTGCTAAGTACACAAATTCCTTTTGTAAGACTATGAGTCATCGCAAGATTTTCAGGAAAGAAAATGCTTTCTGTTTGTACCTGTTGTGGGTTTAATATCATTTTTTCAGAATATGATTGATTATTCAAGGAGGGCAGTATATAGGGTGGAGGAAGAAAATGTGAAAGCTTCAGGAAGAACCACCGACCCACAGGGAGCTACTAGCTAGCTGTCGCACATGCCCATCTTGGATGAGCAAAAGCCTTGAACCCATGTAGACAGAGGTGAGATGGCAGTGATTGATAAAGCAGGTATCTTACACCACTTGGTCACCCAGGGCGCCTTTATTTTTTGAATTTTACATAATTTCTCCAATCCACAAATATTTTCTTGTTTGCTAATAAATTGCATAATTCAGTGCCAATACTTCCTATTTTTTATTGACACTAATTTCAGTTCAATGTCTTTCACTGGTTGTCAGCTATGCTGTAAGCTTAATTATCCCAATTTAGTTTTTTAGTAAGCTTAATTATCCCAATTTAGTTTTTTAGACAACAACTTATTCAACAATCAGGGTACAACTTCATCTACTATATGGAACTGACCATTTAATTTTTGTGGGAAGGCTGCGATTTTTTTTCTTTGGGCCAAGATATTTTATTTTCTTTTATCTCAGGATAATTATTTTTTTCCAAATAATATATAGATATAATATGGCAACATACTATTATAAACTAGCACAAGACATTTTTCCAGTTATTGACACAGAAATTTGTTTAAATAAGTCAGGGCCCTGCCTCAAAATATTAAACTGTTAGTCTGTAATATAACTGCGGTATACCGTGGTACATATTGCGCTATGTTCAGAAATATCACACAGGATACCGCAAGTACAAAATTGTTTACAGTACCCAGTTTTAATAATTAACATTCGTTTTGGACCCTACCATAGATATTAAGTGACATCTGTTATATGTGTTTAATTTATACTGTGTGCTTGACTGTTGTCCATAATTGATGGTTGTGGATCAAGTTTTATTGCATACCTGACTTTTGTCATGCTTGTGATTGAGGGCTGTGAATGGAGTTTTTTTCTACCTGACTTTTGTACATTTTAAGTACTAAACAAGGTATTCATCCAACCTTGTGATAGGACTTTTGATTTCATTTGGAACACTCTATACTTTTGGCCTTGTAATAGGACTTTTAAGATTATTTGGGATTTAATTCACAATAATGTATCTCTTAAATTTACACTTGTAACTTGGAGAAATAAATTACTAAACTCGTTGGTTTCGCTTTCTTTCCATTACACAGTTGAAGACCTAGAATCGAAACACATCATTCAAGGTATTCATCCAACAACAGTCAAACCTGGCAACAGCAGACACCCATGGGAAAGGCAAACCTGGCTGTTGTACACAGGGTTAATCTTTAAAAAAAATTGTTTTTAATGAATATTATGCACCTAATATTATTAGTAGTAGTATTATTATTACTATTTTATCATGTGCACTGTTCAACAAAATCATAAAATACATGTATGTGTTGTTATTCCCAAATTTATGTTCCACACAAGGCTACTGTATTCTGCTTGCTTCAATCCATCCTTTAAAATAAATCAACAATGACTTTTAAAGAAACCAGTGATCTTAATCTAAGTTTGTCTTCAGCACTATGACAAATCAATAATTTCACTACTGACTTATAGCCTACATATGACCATGAAAGAGACTCTTATGTCAGCCAACTTTTATCAGTTTCACTTGTAAACAGTTGCTCATGCTTTAAAAATAGCATCTGGTAAAGCTCAAATTGCTAAGTTCAATCAAAAGTCGGCTTATGTGAGAAGTTTGTGATGACAAGGAAATCCATTTGTGACCCATTACCTGAAACATGGACTAATTTAACAAAGTTTTCAATATTAAATGAACCCTGACCCTTATTACAAGGGATGTTAACTCATATCTCTTCTCAAAGATTAACCTTTTTTTTTCAGAGATAGCTTTAATTCACAAGCAAATTGATGAAGATATCAAACTATACCTGTCTCACTGGCACATTTCTGCTGTGATAGCACAACTATTTTCCAACCATCTTGCAAACAGATTGATTCAATCCTCTACCCTAATGACAAAAACTTGCCCTTGGATCGGACATATCAGAGTTACACTTGTCAACATGACCAGTTATGAGTACAAGCAAGGTAGGAAAATGTCTGCACATTAATTATCATAATATTCCTTTATCTACACAATGTCTTCCTCATGAAGCAAACATCAGTTTGCAAGAACTGAGCAGTCACTGTAGGTATGCTCCACTGACCACTTAAGGCAGGAAGAAACCACTGTTTAGTTAGGAAATACCTGGCTAATAACCGCAGAAGGCATGTGACAGTGACATAAAGGACAATTAAATAGGAAATTTTTTGGCCGATTGGGAAATTAGTATAACCATTATGAATAGGTGATTGCTGAGCAATGGTGACAATTAGGATATGTTTGTATATCCACAACTGGGTTGATAAAATCCATTCATGTTTGTGTTGTGCAAGTCATCAAACCTAAAAACTTCAGACAAGACCTTGGACTTCAAAATAAATGTAGGAGTACTGATTATCACCTCATTTATTGGAATGCAAAAGCTAGCTACAAAGTCTGGTCATATTTTACTTGTACAAGTCACTGTCTTCATATGCTTAGTGTGTGCAAAATACAAGCAATGACTTTGACTTTACTCCAAGGTCAATACAGGTCTCTTGGTCAGATTACACCATTTTTGTATTCAGAACTGATTAAACATTGCAGGAAGTGTTTTAATGAAAACACAATGTAAAAGCCATCATTCAAGCAAGAGGAGCAGTGATAAGACTTTCAAGATGGCCACTGTAGTGCCATGTTGGAAATCAGATGAATACAATTTAATTCATTGTACATATTGTTATAACTGTTTTAGTGAAAATCACAAGCTGATAAATTTTGGAGATGTAGCCATATCGAGATTTTCAGGATGACCATCAAGGCTGTCACTTTGGAGGTTAGATCAGCATTGTTTTAATACACGAAAAACTATTTTTAAGAAATAAGTTTCTTTAAATGTTGGTATGACAATTCAATCTCGTTAAGTTGTTATTACAAGAGTTTTCACATTTTGGGAGGTCACTTTGGCATCATTGTTATCTAGGACCAACAACATATTGTGAGAAGTGTTTGGAGAAGTTCTACACTGATATGATGACCATCTCTTGAAGAGGAGTAGTGAAGAGATTTTGAAGATGGCTGATATTTATTTAGGACCAACATTTTGTTTACATGAAAACCTATACTGACATGAACATCCACTCAAGAGTAGTAGTGATAGTATTTTCAAAATGGCCACACTATGCCCATATTAGAGTTTTGAGGAACAAATTTTCAGTTAGGACCAACTAGACATTTTATCTTTTATTCAAAACCAATAAAACCATTAATTCTGGAGGAATAGTTACAAAAAAGATTTTCAAGATGGCTGCCATACTCAATGACAGTTCAACATAACATTATGTCTATTCAATTTTTTATTGTGTGTTGGTTTTTCTCCATGATTATGTTATATCTATATTGTGTGGCTGGTCTTGGTCATTAATTAAGTTTAGGCCTTCCTGACTAATGTCTTGTTATTTTGTGAACAACATATTACATAGCTAATATTTCTTTATGATTTTACATTATGTATTAAGATCCTTATTAATTGGAGGTACATGAGTTCAACATATAGTTTTTTTCTTTAAGAAATTAAGAATATTCTAGAAGCAAGCTGTTTACGAATTTGATGGGAAAATAGCCTTCATTCTGGCTCCATTATTGTGCCATAGATCTTTATATGGATACTGTTTCTTTCAAAATTGCTCATTCCTATCTTAACATCCAAAGTGGAATCAGTCTTATTGTTGGGTTCAGTTTTAACTAAGAAGATTTATTTATTTATTTAGATTGTTCAGTGGAATTACAAAGTGCTCTTTGATTGTAGAACTAAATTACTACTGTGGGATTATTGTTAATTCATTCGAGGACATTTTGGGATTATATCATTGTAATACATCATGACAGTTGGCACATTAGCACATTTGCAGCTACAGACACATCAGCACATTCAAAATTAAATTGGAAATTATTTGGAACACTGCAGGAATTTATTTGGAATATCCTATACTTTTGGACTTGTGACAGAACTTTTAAGACTAATTGAGATTTAATACACAGTATTGTAAGTTCTTTTAAATTTTCACTATGTATTCTAGGAAAATTAATTTTTTTGTTGAATTTTACCTAACTTGTTAGTTTTCACTCTTTTCTGTTATTCAGTTTAAGACCTAGAGTCATAACAATGTTCATTTAGGTCTGGTTTGGTGTTCTACAGCACAGCAACACAAGTAAGCTATTTAGTGCCAAAGTAATTCAAGGACACAACACAGTAGCCGACATGGGCTGATGATCTGAGGTAGAATCACTTCTTTTTGGTATAGAGACTGCCAAACTAGCAAATGCTTCACCATGCATGTTGTTCTTTAGGACCAACTAGATATCAACCCACATCAATATGGCAATCTGCTTAGTCGGAATAGTGAAAAAAAGATTTTCAAGATGGACCATGGTGGACAAGTTGCACCATTTTCATTCAGGACCAACCAGATATTATACAAAGTCTTTTAGTGAAAAACCTACGTCAATAAGACCATCTACTGAGGGACAGGTATCAATAACATTTTCAAGATGGCCGTCATGGAAGACATATTGGATGTCCAACTGGCACCATTCTTGTTTAGAACTCGTGTTAAACTGAGTTTATCCCTTACGTCACTCGTGTTAAACTGAGTTTATCCCCTACGTCACTCGTGTTAAATTGAGTTTATTCCCTGATTAAGTCAATTGCGTCAAACTGAGTTTATCCCCTGACAATGTGACTTGTGTTAAGGATCACTTACTTGCTCTCGTTGAGATGCATACAGCGTACAGTTGATGTATGTCCATACAGTGTATGAATACACTGTCCAGAGTCTGCATTCCACACTTTAAGAGTACGATCCGTGGATCCACTGATAATTGTGTTTCCATGCATCTGGGAGGACCACACCCCTCCTGTGTGCCCCACTAGGGTCCGCAAGCACTAGACAGATAAAAATATCAATGTACAGGTTTATATATTATTGCAATATAAAACAGTTATATAAAACATGGCTACATAAAACATTGCTAAATAAAATACTGTAAAATAAAGCATTGCTGAATAAAATATTGTGAAATAAAATATTATTAAATAACATTCTGTCTTTAAAAGCATACTAAAAGGTATTAAATAGGAATGTGTAAATAAGGAAACATGCAGATATAAAATGCACAGATAAGGAAACTTGTAGCTATGGAATGTGTAGATAAGGAAATGCATTTCTGGTTAACTGCAAAAGTGAAAATAACATTGTTCAACCAATGAAAACACTTAAGTGCTACTAGTGGTTTCTAATCTTCTGCATGTACATTGTGTCTTTTGAGGAAATGCAGTTGTCTGTGTAATCTTTTGCATGTACACTAGGTTTTATGAGGAAATGCAGTTCATATATAATTTTAACCGTATCTTTTAAGGATTTAACATGTGTTATGTTTTTGTTTTATATACCTTTTACAGAACTGTATTATTATTTTTTGTTTAAATTTTATCTTTTACTTCAAATTTACACTTTCTTTAACTGTTTATCTTCCCAAAATGTTTGTACAATTCATTTTTACATTTTTCAAACATTTACATTTAGTTGGCACCTTATAGTCACTACTGTGCTGAGGTGTTGTAAAGTACTTGAACTTGCATCCTGTCATCTGTGACATACACAACAATATCCAGCTTTATTTTCTGACCTGAATCACCAGTCTACAAAATTCGTGTTTTTTTTCTTCTGGGTATTGTTTCATAAACTCTCAGTCCTCAATTACAGTCATATTACTATTTTATGAACTAGGCTAGCAGCAGGGAGGGCGAATCCTACAACTTTTCAATTAGAGATTTCGCTGAAAAATAAAGTTTCCTATGCAGATGAAAATACAAACGTCAAACCGAAGTCTCTAACCAACCCAAAACTTTCCTATTTGGGTTAACTTATTTTTGTTACTTTATTTTTTACTTTTGTGTTTTTGTTTTTTATGGCATGTTTGTTTATGTACCCACTCACTCACTCGATGTCATCGCCCTCCCTGCTGCTGTGTTTTTCAGTCAAAAATTTTATCAAGACCTATACGATATCATGAACAAGGATCATGTAAATTTATTGTGATAAATCCGTGTGGAGTAGCTTGCGCTTTTGAGAAGAAATTTTTGAATTTAATCATCCATATCCCCATAACACCAAGTCTGATGTTTCGCAGAGTATGTGTAACGACTCCATTAAACACAACTAAAATATTGCTGTTATCTCTGATCACTTTAGGTATTTGTGTATATCGCTGAGTAACATAAATTACATCAGTATTTTTGTGTCTCCCTCGGGAAAATATCCAAGCTGGATCTGATTGATTGTCCAGCATCACATCATCATACACTATGAGATTATTAATATGTCCATCGAGATCATCCACAGATGGAGCTTCATCAATATCTGTGATAAAATCAATATCATTATCATCTTCATCTTCATCCAACGACTTTGCTTCTTCATTAAAATCTTTAAGCACATCATATCATCGCTGATCATCTATGGATGGTGCCACTAAATACTACTTATCCCACTTGAGCCATCTCATTATTAGATTAAGCAATAATTGTGTCTTACGAGACCCAGATGGTCCTATTACAATTGCTCTGATAGAATTTGGTAGCGCTGCATGATGCTTGATTAGCTCTTGCTTTCATGTCACTGAGAAATCAGTACATCTATGTTGTACAAATATAATAAATAATATGAATTTATACTGCGTTCGATGCAGAGCATCCACCCCCACAAGCGGATTAACAACAATAATAACAAAAAAATAAAAAGCTTGCACTTACAGGCAAGTGTGTCAAATGTGGTACAAACAAATACAGCTTTATTTCATCTCATACAACGACAGGCGGTGATATCCCTGCTTCACTGGGAAAATTACCAGGGGACTCCATGGGCTAAATACCCAGGAGAAAAACAGCTTCCTGGATATAATTATTGTGGTCCTGGAACCCAACTTGATATCCAACATGACAAACGAGACCAACCAAGACCTGGAGAGTATCCAATTAATGCGATTGATCAAGCATGCCACATTCATGATGTCGCGTATAAAAATAAAGATTTACAACAACAACATATTGCAGATGTGAAGTTGATTCATTTGTTAAATTCCATAAAAAATAAATCTCTCAGAAAAACTTGCTAGCTTTCTAGTAAGATCTGCAATGAAAGGTAAACTAATGCTAGGGGCTGGTAATTAATCACAGATAGCTATTATAATGGAATCAATTTATTATAGCCCAGGAGGATATTGGAGGGGTAGAGCAGCGATTGGTAAACTTGCTGATGTAGTAGGTGTTGCATGTTCTGTTGCTGCAAATTGGTTAGCACAACAGGCAATATGGCAAATTTATCTACCACCACCTAAAACAATTCAGTACGCACATTTTGATATCAGAGCTCCCAATGAAGTTCATCAAGCAGATATTTTGCTTTTACCTCATGATACTATTAAAATTGGTAGACATCAATCATGTACATACAAATATGCGTTAACTTTCGTTCGACGTTGCAAGCAGATATAAAGAAGCAGAACCATTATCAACTAAAACAGCAGCTTTAGTTGCATCTGCTTTTGAACGAATTTATCGACGCAGTGGTCTACGATGGCCACAGCTACTACAGGTTGATCCTGGCAAGGAATTTCTTGGTGCATTTATCATCTCTGATGAAAAAACATAATGTCAAAATCAGATGAGGATATACCGCAATTCATCGCAATCAGGCAATCGTTGAACAATTTAATCGAACACTTGCTGTGAGATTATTTGGATATCAGCATGCACAGGAAATATCCTTGAATAAAGTTCAGAAAGACAAAAGATCTCATGAATGGGTTGCAAGACTACCAAGTGTGATAGCTGCATTAAATAATGAAATTACTCGTGCAACTTCCATGAAACCCATCAGTGCGATCACAAAAAAAAATATCCGAATACAAGGACATGACTCTTTCTCAAAACATCCAGTACTAGGTAATGTGACTGTCTGATATTTATACAAACCTGGTGAACTTGAAGGGGGTAAAAAAAGATCAACTGATCCTATTTGGAGTGTGACCACACATAAAATTTCCATTATGGTAAGATCCATGGGTAGACCTGCAATCTACAGACTAGATTCAACTGCTCCTCAGCATTTGAACATAAACAATTACAAATAATTCCTGAGAATACACAATTGCCACTGCCTTCACTTCTGTAAAAGCAGAACACTAGCACCCCTATGTCAATTACACTCAAGACAGGTCAATATCACATTTTCACGTGTGTGACCAAGATTACTGTTAATTCTATCCACGGTGAATTGTCTTGGATTATTATTCGAACACTGCCGTATCATTACTGTGTTACAGCTCGCACAATGAGTATTCTGTCGCTGTTTCAGTGTCATGATATATTCAAGATAAATATCAAATTCACATTTATTTTTTTGTCAGATTGTTGATAACCAGTTAATTTTTTCTTGACAACTTCGTTGTTAACTACATCATTGCAATTGCTATCAGTGGTTTCCCAAGTCAATGCGCGATCCATGATAACCCTCCGTATCTGAGATATTTTTCTGACTCTCGACACCGCTAGATAAACTACATTTGACCATTCAATTCGATCATCGACAATCCAGATATTTTATCAGAAATAGTTAATCCCTGTGACAAGTGAATCATTATAGCATATCCTACCAAAATCCTTTGCAAATTTATTCTCAAAATCAGTTATATCAGAATTTTCATCAGGGAAATATTTCTTTTGCTGTGGTAACCAAACTTGTTTTTGTAGATTATATGATATAATTGCTTCACTTACAACCAACGATATCAATATTTTTACATCAAGCATGTATCGTAATAAAACTATTGGAACCCAATTTTTTTCTGAAAAATATCTATTAAACCAAACATAAATGATTGGATGGAGATTCTGTGCGAACTCAAATGACTCAATACATGCAAATCCGGTCAGGTGAAAATCTGGTAAGGGTCCATTTATCACAACTCTGGTCATCTCGTATGTTGGATGTCCAAATCTTTTGAAATACTCAGAACACTCACCCATCCCAAGAAAACGTCAAGGATAACATGCAACCATATCAACCAATATAACATCTTTATAATCATATTTAGAATTCCATAATCCGCCATGTCTGTATTTGATACAACTGCATTGCATATCTTTAAGAAATTCCAATTGTGTTGGTTTTCATGAATTTTTCTTCTGAGCAGCGTGGGCAGCAACTGATGGAAAGGTTAAACAATTACTGAGTAATCATTCGATAACATCCGTATTGATCGTGTATTTCAATGCTCGATTTTTCATTTCGTCTTGGAGATATTCTGTACGATAAATATCTCCTTTAGGCCGTACAAACTGATCATAGTTCACAGATTCTGAACTCTGAAACAGCCACACGGATACAAGATCACTAAAATCAAACATATCACCATTATAGAATTTAACAGTTCGATTTTGTGGAAATATTGTTATATCTGAAGTCCACGCATGTGCATTATAATCAATAATCTCTATCGGAGCTCCATTTTTTTATATTTCAATTCGTATAAAATCTCTCCGGTTAATGTCTTCACTCTTATTGGAAATCTTAATTTTTTTTTCCAGGTCAGCAACATCTTTGATAGACGCTCCAATATCTCAGTATCTTTAACTGTTTCTGCCCACTCATTTATTTTTTTTACACCTTAGATCTGTTAAACCGCTTCCTCGTTTCGTATTTGTGAAATGTTCTGTAACTTGCTCAGCAATACAATTTATGTGAGAAATTTTCATCGGTAGAAGTTTATCGACATTAGGTTTATCATTCAGTGGATATATCGCATAAACAACTGCTGTTACAGGATATGCTCGTTCATAATAAGGTCCATCAATTCCAGTCAGTATTCCTGGTTTTGAACTTTTATGTATCATGACAATATTTCCAGTGTGGCCCTGATGAGAAGTCAGGCAAACAGGATCACGTCTGTCAGGGATAATCCATGTGTTGTCGTCGGTCGCTACGATAAATTTTATTCTATAAATATATTTTCATGCAATGTCGAGATAATTAATAATTGTTGCTGCTCGCTTGTCATTCATTGTAGCATCAACAACACCATCGGCAATGCCACCGGCATCACGTACAATTCTGAATGTTGAAAATGCATGAGCTGCACCATTGTTGCGAAATTCTCTCTTGGCTTCACTGATACAATTGATTAGTCTTATTTGTTAAATCAACCAAAGCTCGCCTTGGTAATTGAGGGGTTATTTTGTCGAGATCAAATCTGGTTTTAGAGGGCTTAATCGCAGATAATCTCATAAATTCCTCCATATCATAATTAAGGCAAATATATATTTAAATTGAAGATTAATTATATATATAATAATTGAAGCAATGAATAAGTTTAAGTGGCTTATGACTGGTTCTTCAGTTCCTTGTAACAGGGCTTGTGTAAATGAATTCTGTAGATGTCATATGCAAAGTGTTCAGAGAGGGAGTCTAGGACCAAAACCGTGTTTGAATTGTGGTGTTGGGGTTAGAGGAAAAATGCAGCTGTGTGTGCAATGTGGTGGTAAAAAATACTGAGAGCTGAAACAATATTATGATACAAAAATATAATACCGATGGAGTCGAATCTCCTATAAAAAACACTGAAGACTATCTCGCCAGATTTCCATCCCAACAACAAAATAATTTAGACAAATAATATTATTATATAAATGGAGCAAAATGAATTTGTGAAGCATCCCATCATTGAAAATTATGTGGCATCTTGTGATGGTGTAATCAGGAACTGTCGATTAAAAAAACCAGTCGGTGTTGTTGATAATGCTGGTTTTCTCAGATTTAGTGTTGGAAAAGAAAGATATTTACTTCATAAATTCATCAACGAATGTTTTCATGGATTGGTCAAAGATGGAATTATACAACAATTGTGATTTATTCAGTATACTGATCACTTGTAAGAATCCTCCATAAGTGTGTATTTTGCCACAACTGCCCATTAGGTAACTTCAGTATAAGTCACACACCGCTTGCATGTGCACAATCCAGGTAAGTTACTTTTAGATGTTTCAGGTAAGATAGCTGTACACAGACCTACATGTACTTTTAACTCCCGGATGACATCTTGCAGAAATGTATGTGCGATTATTAAATGCAGATATTTTATACAGTGTTTGGAAATTGAAATAAATCCACACGGCAGTTTACAATAATTGTGATTTATTCAGTATACTCATCGCATGTAGGTTGCCTGTTTATCCAGCATAGGTAACTTCATAATAATTTCTGAAACATATATTTGTAAGGATGGGTCCATGGCGCAGTATTCGAGTGGCAGATTCTATTACTCGAGGTCTAAAGTTCTATTCCCATGACTGACACATTGTCGATGGAGGGCGATAATCACAGTCTTTCATAATAAGTGGGGGCTCATGTACACCCCCTCCCCACATCAAACGTGTGGTGAGTGCTGTTTTTTTTTTACTCACCCCGGGGTTTGATTTTGGGGGGGGTTTACATGACACTGGAGCCTCCAAAATAAACAGCAGCATAATGTAGCTCTCAAAAATATTATTATTCTGATTCTGATTCAGATTTATTTTTATTTTTATTCTGATTCAGATTTATTTTTATTTTTATTCTGATTCAGATTTATTTTTATTTTTATTCTAATTCAGAGTCAGATTTATTTTTATTCTGATTCTGATTCAGATTCAGAATTATTCAGAAATATTATTATTCTGATACAGATTCGAATTTATTTTTATTTTTATTCTGATTCAGATTCAGATTTATTTTTATTTTAAACAAATATTTATTATATAATGAATTCCGAAAAAATATTCATGCAATTATTTCTGAGATTAAAAAATTAAATGATGAGGATATAGAATTATCTGAACAATTGTACCCTGATAAAATTATAAATGATTTTGAAGCACTACAGGAATGGAAATATGATGGGAGATATACACTAGCAGCAGAGTATAGATTCATTAAGTTACTTTAACAGGCTGTGAGACAATCTCTACTTTTTGTCGATGATGAGGATATTTGAAAATCTGTTTCGCTCGCAAACACGATTGAGAAAGTTAGACCAGAGTTATCACGTGAATATGAAACAAAAAAGATTATGAATTCACGTGTGCGACAGCTGAAAAAATGTATGTGTAATTGTAAAGTCACTGACTAAAGTCAAGAAGGATTATGAATTGGCTCAGATTCAGATTACAATATTTATTTTTATTCTGAATCAGAATAAATATTATAATATTTATTAATATTCTTATAATATTATTTATACAGAATCAGATTTTATTTGATTCATTTTTATTTTTTATCAAGAGATTTTTGTTATTTTGAGTACCACTTACCCCATCAAATTATGAAATCTGGAAGATAATCATGATTTTGAGTACCATTTACCCCATCAAATTAAGAAATCTGGATGATAATCATGATTTTGAGTACCATTTACCCCATCAAAATTAGAAAATCAGTCCAAAAAAAATAAAAATAAAATTTTATTATAATAATATTTATTGTTGTTGTTAGTGAGTAAAAAATAATAGTTTTATTGTTTCAGCGTAATTTTATCACCAAAAATATAATTCTGAGTAACATTTACCCCATAGATTTTCAGAGTTTAGTCTGATTTTGATTTTTAGTCGAATATTTACCCTATCGATTTTCAAGAGTTTAGTCTGATTTTCAGTAAAAGAAATAAAATTTCATTATATTTATTCTCATTCTGATTCATTCAGATTATAATATTTATTTTTATTCAGACTCGGATTAATATTTATTCTGATAATATTTATTCTGATTCAGATTATAATATTCTGATTCTGATTTATTCAGATTATAATATTTATTTTGATTCTGATTCTGATTTATTCAGATTATAATATTTATTTTGATTCTGATTCTGATTTATTCAGATTATAATATTTATTTTTATTCTGATAATAATATTTATTCTGATTCTGATTCAGATTATATTTTTTATAAAATTCTGATTCTGATTCATCAGATTATAATATTTTTTTTGATTCTGACAAAAAGTAGGTATGAACGCAAAGATCTATGATCTCACATACAAACTTATTGCCAGAACTTCATTCCTCATACCTGGACCAGAACTTCCACTGAGACTGATGATACCGGTCTCAACACGATTTGGTTGTTTTGGCAATTATCACGCATAAAAGCACCTTTTAAGTTTTTGACGTTTAATCACGCAGCAGCATCAAGTAAATCAAAATTGGACATGGGAAGTATCAATGTGTCCTGGGAAGTCTTAGACCTTTTCTGTACCTGGCAGTCTTAGACCTTTCCCTTTTTTTTTGAAGTTTTTATTTCTTTTCCTGTTGCTTTCTTTAATGCCATTCCAGCAGCAGTTTCAACAGCACAAAATACAGCTGCTTTTGCAACAGCTGGGGCTGCAGTGGCAATGATTCCTGGTAAAGCTGCGAGAAGTGGAAATATACCATATACCACCCGTCTTGGCAATGCTGCTAATGGCACCCGCAGACAGATCAAGTCATATGCCCGTCTGTGATCGTTTTGCATCAGTGAAGTGCCTGAGGTGACGTTCTGTCAATGATAATTTATTTGGACCACCTGCGAGCTGTCCTTGTTTCAGTAATATTTTTTATTCCCAAATTCTTTTTTGATACTGATTGTAGCTTTTTAATCTGACCAGGAGTCAGAGTAACACTAACATGATGATATGACATTATAATATCATGATCGATTTAATTACTGATCGCGAGCGATCCAATTACATGTTTTCTACTGGGGCATCAATGACTCTCATTCGTCCACCAACACCTTCAAGCAACATTGTTTTATCTGAGAGTATAACAGCAATTGTCTGTAACCACCAGGAATAACTGGTGGACCAGGTATTCTTGGCGGTGAACGTGCCACACGAGCTCGGAAGTGTGTATCAACGACAGACTGCCTGAATAAATCCAAGAGTTCCGGTGAGAAATAATAGATAGGATACAGCGTTATAAAATCCCGCAGAGATATTTGCAAACCAGAATCAACATTTTGCTCATGCCCCATGAATGTCATCAAATGATGATATGCACGTGCAACATGATTGTTATCAAAATTCAGTAATATTTCTTCGGATGGTTCCTGATGTCCATTTATCCTTAAAGAAACTTCACTAACTCCAAGCGTGTCAAATACCATTGGATTTTGTGTTTGTGTGTTATCTCGTGCATTTTCCTGAAATGCAAAGAATATATGTCGCAGTGCTGACACTCCCTGCTGTGATGTTATATGCCATGTGAACATACCAACAACTTCACATGAAATACTGTCTGTGGTCATCGTCAACCATGACAATGTTGATTTACCACCTTGATCCATGAAAGAGAGTAACCGTTGTTCTCCGACGATTGATGGAGTCATTACTGGCATCCACAATGAAAGTTTTGTTAGTCTTATTATACCTGTACCAACTGCATCGGGTCGCCAAATTGCATCATTATCGTTGTCTTTTCTAACAAGTACAACTGTATGTTTGGCTCCGAAAATAACCTTTCTGACATGTCTACAGAATCCAAATATATGCTTTAGTGGAATCACACATGAAAATTCTTCATCATTCAACACCGATCGACATGATGCGAATCCCAAGTTGAAGTTTTCATTCCATGATGCAACTTCAGTTCCAGCTGCATTCATTCTCATGTTATTGCTTTCTGGATGATCAGTTGTATCCTTTGCAAACATCATTGATGGACCAGCTGATCTCGAGTAATCATTGCTGTATCTTGCAAGGCCAAGTATCCTTGTGGCAATATCGACATTTTCCAGGCATGATTCATTGATTCAATGTGTCTTCCATCAATCATGTATGTGGCGCTTTTAAATAACAAAACCACGTCGATCTAAAATTCTGTATGCTGTACCATCTGCTTGCAAAAGTCTCCCTTCTACTGCAATGAATGCCTCTGCGGGTAAAATCTGCTTGTATCCTGAACTTGTAATTCGATTTTTCCACGCTGATATGGCTCTTGTGCATCATAAGAATGATACTGATAATCATGTACCGATTCATCCTTGAGAACTGGTGCATCCATGCCAAATGCGGGATCAGATACATGTTTAAACATTTTATTATATTTGTTATCATCTAACACAAAGACCACTTCCTGCTATCAGACTAGCAGTTATAATTTTTCCTTTTTCTAATAGTGGTACACCAGCCAACTCTGCTAATTTCTGATTTGCAGCTTGATTTATTATTTTACTAATATTTGCAGGCATAACTTCCGTGCTGGGTAATTTTACTGGCTGAGGTTTTCATCGTATTAATTGCGCTAGTCTATCCTTGATTGCCGAGAATGCTTTACTGGCAATATAACCAATAGCGCCAATACCTTTTTCATGAGCAACATCCATAGCTTTCATTCCCAGCTGCTTTGCAATCAGTATTGCTTTTGGGGCCATCCTTCTGAATAGACCCTGAACAACATCACCAAGTCCTTCTCTATAGATCATTTTATATGTAGGTAATCGCGAATTTATCATCCTGACCATGATTGGCCCACGGTGAGTATTATGTATGATCATCTTATTTTCTTGTCACTGATCTAATTGTATACCCTTAATCAATCACTGTGGTAATCATCGGCGATTTCATCAATGATGGACCGATAAATATTAATATCCATGATACCGCCCATAAATAATCTCTGACAAATATCAGCTGCTTCATTAATGATTTCTGGGGAATTATTACCAGCCTGTTTTCTGCCAATCAGAATTTCTAATTGTTCAACATTGGCAAGGACGTTGCTGGGACATGGAGTAATAAGACCACTTCTCCTTGTACCTGTACCAATACCACTTCCAGTTGCGCCGGTGGTGTCCTGCCATTTTTCTTCCTCACCAGTTGGATTTTGTCCAAATTGCTTTAATTGTTCCAATAGATATTGATTTAATTGTTCTTCTTGTTCAAATGTTTTTTAAATTGGGTTTTGTAGTCTTGGTGGTTGTTCTCATTGTTGTTGTTCAGTTGTTTGGACTGCTTTTTTCTCTCCTGTTTTTGAAGCTTTCCTTGATTGTCTATCTTCTTCAAGTTGCTGCTTCATTCCTTCTCTTTTCGTCTCTTTTCTTGTCTTACATGTTCAATATGCTCACCTACTGCCTGGTTAAAAATGTCAAACTGATTAACATCTTCATCAGATCTGACTTGCGGAGTATCAGTAGCGATGCGATATACATCTCTAACCCAATCGGCAGATCTCATATTCTTTATATATTCGGGTTTTACATATTTGTTTCTTTCATGATATCCAAACGCGGCAATATTCAGTAACTGGGTTCGGTCCTTGATAGTGGCAGTACCTTCAGGCATGAATTTATCTATGATATTAGTTCTGGCTCTTGGCAGAGATCATGGCCGAACTTCAGGTGGTGGTTGAGGAGGTTGAAGACGCCCAGCAATATCAACAGGCAATGTTTCAAGAGCTTTTTGTGTTACCTCAGTTGCTTCAACAATTTTCTTTGTTGGTTCAACAAATGGTTTAAATAACCGTTCTGTACCCTCTGTAAATTCCATCTGAGACTCCTGATGCACTTGTAGTTGTTGCTTGACAGAATCATGGACAGGGAGATATTTCTTAACTGCCTCTAGTCGCTGTTGAGCTAGTTTAGCTGTGTGATATTCCATTATTGATATAATAATGATTTAATTAAGCCATACATACACAGCAGCAAGGAGGGCGATGACATCAAGTGAATGAGTGGGTACATAAACAAACACGCCATAAAAAACAAAAACACGAAAGTAAAAAAAAAAAGTAACAAAAATAAGCTAACCCAAATAGGAAAGTTTTGGGTCGGTTACAGACTTCGGTTTGATGTTATTGACATTTGTATTTTCATCTCTGTAGGAAACTTTATTTTTCAGCGAATCTCTAATTGAAAAGTTGTAGGATTTGCCCTCCCTGCTGCAAGGCTGTCTCACATAAAACACTGTAAACTTTTAACAAGTATGTAGCCAAAAAACTGTTTTTGTTAACAGACAAGAATTGGACATAATATAATGGTCTCCACATTGGTTGGAATGTAGTTGTTACTTCATTCTTATGTCTTAATAAAATAATATAAAAGTAATATTATAACAACTTTCAATACAAGCTGTCCCCTTAACCCTTTGCTTCCCATATAAAAATTGAGCTCTCTTACCTGTACCTCCCATATGACGTTCACGAAGTCATACTCTTGCTCCCCATTAAAAAAAACCCACGTAAACTGTAAGGCAACGTGATCTTCAAAAAATTATATTCTCGCATTGCTGGAATAGCCTCAATATAACCTAATAATTTCCACTGCAAGTTAGCTTTTGTTATCAATGCCGGATTACGGTAAGTTATTATTTGTCATTTCATGATAAAAACTAGCCTACCGGTGCACAAGTTCCTTTGTTTTAAACACAGCAACTTGTGCTTCGAGACTTTAAATATCACTGTAAATACCAATATGTATTTAATCAGCAAACTTGGTGGCATTATTTTTGAAAATATTTAACTAAAACTTTTCACTGCCGTGTTCACATTATATTCTTCGTAACATCATTTTTAAGTCACAAGTGAACCTAACAAGAGGTAGAAATGTAATAATGGCGGACATCGCAGTATCTAGGTAGTACCTGTTCATTAAACAGGCCGTAATTGTAATTCGTTTGGCACATACATTAAGGAATATATAAAATTCCTAAGAAACATGATATAAGCATTCGGTGATTAAATAGTCAGCTATTTAAAAAAATAACAGTCCAAAATATATTACACAATGCGAAGTTTGATAAATCTATGTGGTTATAAGGTCATGGTTGTTTTCTTATATCACTCATTTAGTGATAATAACATAACACAGCTAAGCAAATCATATCTAACAAGAAAAACATAATATTACCAGTCAATAGTAACTATTACAACCTATAATTATCAATATATTTATTTAAACATAATTATAACGTGTGTGGTCATAATAAGAAAATCCCTGTTTCTAAAAATAGATGCACCCACATGGCATGCGTGGTGCCATTTTACTCTTGGCCGTAGTGTGATTCAGTTGGAAATAGGACTCTATTTCATGCAAGGATGGACTTTAATGATTCATTTCATCGTCGATGAAAAACTCAGGTACTGTTTTGTCGGCAACAATGAAATTAAGCATAAAAGTTTTAAGGTTATTATATCTTTGAAGCTTGAAATTATTCCTACTTTACGTGTTACTAATATTCTAGATTTTTCAAGCGCAATTCAATCGCCTTCACAAAAACATATTTTATCAAGTTATTCATTCACTTGGCTTGCTTTCCATACATGGGCTTATTAAAGGTTATTAAAAATATTTCATAGTGAGTTCTTGTTATTTGTCATTAGTGATGTGCTTAAGGATATGTAAATCTATCTAGTAGACCTATACATGTGTATATAAGAGAAATAAAAATGATCTTACCTAATGATGTTTCATTCACTGAAGAACTAATCTCGAATATAAATATCAACTACTTAGCAAATCACTTGTTCTCAGACTTTCATGTTGAGGAACAAAACAAACAAACATGACAATAAAAAAAACTATCTACAATTGTATTGGAGCATGTCACAGCTACTCCTCTACAATGAACATGCTTTGATGAAACAAGCTGTGACATTCTATGCAGCATAGACGGGGTGTCCCTAAACACAGTAATGGACAGTAATGAGCTGTAATGGATAGGAATGAGAACAAAAATACAATATTGTGAAAGAAATTATAGTAATGTACATTAAATATTATAATTGTTATTGTATGGACTTAAATACATAATGATAATTAACAAATATGGTTGTTATATTGTTTTATTAGTGCTCATAATACACTTTAATTAAAATAATGCCCAAAAAATGGAACAACTCTCTCTCTCTCTCTCTATATATATATTCTTAACTAAGATTGTCCATCATTTTTATTTTGTTCTCGTCTGACTCCACTCAGCTCTCATCCTTTTCTCTGGTGAGGTTTTTTCCCTCCTGAAGGTGTTTTTGGTATAGTAATTTTACCATTTGTCGACCTTACTGTTAGCTTATTTGTACCCTTGTCTTTGACATCAAAGACACGTGTGATAGGTGTGAATGTGGAATTTAATGAAAGCACGCTAGACTAGTTTTAAGTGGTTATGCAATTTAATGTTTCAGCCATTAGTCCTAAATTAGAAATCAGTTAACTATCTTTTTTTAGAAAATTTTGAAAAAACAAACACTTAAATGGAGTCTCTTTTAAATGAAGACAGAAATAAAATGATAAATATATTAAGTTTCATAGCTATGCAACTCTGTGCTATTATTTGCTAACACAGATGGGTATATACTGTTCACAAGTGCCAACGTATATATTTTGTCTTGTTATATATATTTTATTCCCCAGAAGATCACATTTGTGTAAACAGAGTAAAAGGATTGAACATAAGTTGTTCAGCTTACAAGTTTTACTCCATTATAACATAATTAATGAACACACAGGCATGAGGTCTCGAAAAAAGTAAAGATAGTTGACATACATACATAGAATCAAATAAGAGGGACAAAATAATGATAAAGTCAGAGGGATAGTGATTCATGTGGTCTGGAAAGTAAAACTTTAAATTACAATCAAGATGGAACAAAAAGAAAATATGTTTCTGAATCTTGTTCTGTTAATAATAAATCTCTTAAAAACTAGTTCCACTAATTTACTCCATTCCTGTAATTTCTCTTACATTACAGTATTTTCGTCTCCATTACTGTCCATTACAGTCAATTACTCTCCATTACTGTCCATTACTCTCCAATACTGTCCATTACAGTCCATTACTCTCCATTACAGTCCATTACTCTCCATTACTGTGTTTAGGGAGACAGGCATAGATGGACGTTGCAAATGACACAGCCAAATATGGTTTCTTTACGTCTCTTTTCTCCATGCTTGGTACAGTATTTGCAGGTGGATCTTTTCCTTTTAAGTGTCTGCAGTCTGTGTGTCTCAATATTGTCCTGTATCACTGGGGCTACAGATTTTGGATGCATGGCAACCTTCCTGCACTTGAAACTTCCTATGAGCTGCTTCGCCAAATTAATTCGAAAATCTGTCTGATTTGTTTTCTTCTTTCGTGACTCTCAGGATGACTCTCAGCCATTGTTAAAAAACCATTGATTATACATACATTTATAATGAAATGAAACATATATCTCCACCATTTCTTTGATGATCATCCAACCGGATATTTGGCCCTGAGTTGGTCACATATGTCAACCCCTCGGTAGTACTGTTGGTAATTTGTGACTGTCCTTGGACGGTTGACCTGTCGCACTGTCCCATCTTTCTGTTTCCAGTCAGCAATATCAATGATGGTTGGATCTGCTGCTGTGGATAGGACTATGACTGGTTTTTTGTCCTTCCACAGTGTGGCTGTCATATTTCCATCCTGTCTGATTAAATGATTTCCTTGTTCCATATATGGTGGATATTTAAATTCCTCTGGGAAGCCTTTACGGTTTTTCCTCATTGTGCCACAGGCATATATACCATGTCTCAATCAACTTTGTACCAGTCGAATGGATGTAAAAAAGTTATCAAAATTTTATACATGATAAAATTTTCCTCTCAAAGGCACAGTAAGCTTTTGCACAACTCGATATCCAAGACCCTTCATGCTCTCATTCACTTCATCTGTATCTTCCTTCCCCTGGTAAAACTCAAACTGGTGACAGAAACCAGACAAACTATCACAGTGCATCCATACTTTCAGGCCCCACTTGATTGGCTTTGAAGGAAGGTACTGCTTGGCCTTGTGTCGTCCCTTGAATGCAATCATACCTGTAAAGTGTATTATTTTCTTGAAAGATCATTTAATGAAGTATTGTATGAAATTTTAATCAAAACTAAAAACAGGATCAGTGAATGAAAAGTTAATTTTTTTATTTTTATCATTATGAAAAGGTATGCAATAAATTTCAGATATTCATGAGACTAATGTTTATGTATGGAGATGTGATAGATTGGAGCTGTGTGGTAATGGATATCTAATGTATGTTTTTGTGTGTATATGATATGCACACATGATTGTTTCATATTGGACATACAATTTAATTCATGAATATATTATGGGTTTTTTTAATTTTTATTTTTAAAATTATCACATTAATATACAGATGAAAGAAAATAAAATATGCATACATGTATGTATGTGTATTTCTTTTATGACCTTTATATGTGAGAGTGTGTCTGCTGTGCAATTTACTGTTGGGAAGAAATACATTATTTGTAATGAATGTAGAAATGTCTAAAAACCTTCATCAATGGTTTGATGTTGGCGAGGCATGTACGTCTTCTCAATGTTGGCCAGAACTTCATCCAGTATTGGACGTATTTTGTGAAGTTTGTCATGGTTAGGGTGATCGGCAGGAAAATTTGTGTTGTCATCATTTAGGTGTAGGTACTGGAGGAGTTTTTCAAACCTTCTGCGCGGCATTACATTTTTGATTCCTTCACTGGAAAGAAACTTGTCATTTGACCAATAAAACCTATAGTCAGGAGCTTTGATTATCCCCATGAAGATCAACATGCCAAGAGGGGCAGACATCTCAGGCACAATGATCTCTGTCCAGTTTGCATCACTGATTTCATGATCAACATGTTGTTTAGCTGCAAATTTATTTGTTTCACTTACAATCTTTTCAAAAAGTCCAACTGGAAAATATAATTGGAAATAGTCTAATAGTTCTGGTGATGTCTCCTGCAAATTATGTGATGGTCCCGACTGTTGTCTGACCTCTGTCAATTTCTTGCACGTCCGCAAACCAATTTGGCTGATCATCATCAGTGTCACTCGAGTCTGATGACATTTCAATGTCGATATCTGATGACAGAATTTCAGATCCTTCGTCATTAAAGGCATCATTATTTATCAAATCTGGTATTTCGTCGGAACCGAATCCAGAAAAATTGGTTTCACTTCCAGATAAATCACTGTAATCAACAGACAAGGACAACATCGCCATGACGAAATCAGGGAATTCCCTTCGTAAATACAAAATGTCACTTCTGGTATCGTCTGTTGTACGGTTTGATTGAAACTTTGCGTATTGAAATGAATGGAAGAAATTAACAACACAAATATTATAAATTTTGTTTTTTTATTTCAGATGCCCCGCAATTATGGCAAATTTCATGTTTTAAACATGTTAAAGCTACATTATACATTACAATGTATGGAAGAAGACTTGCCGTAATTTGCAGCGCATTCTAAGAATGTGATTTTCCACATAAAGAATATAATGACATTATTAATTTATACTATTAATGTAAACTTCAGCATCATATTTGGAAAAAATTACAATTATAAGTAACTGACATATGTTGAAAAGGCCATAATATTTACATCGAATTGTGGTATTACAATTGGCTAAGGATGCCATTTTGGATGCGGCTGTGGACCCCTCCCCCACGTATAATTGGTCGGTTAAATTTATATTTTTATGTTCTAATGTTAGGAAATATGTCATTAAAATTGAATGTTAGTAACGATGATTTATTATTTTTGACCAGTGTTTGGTTAACTCCCAGCGAATCAACATTTAACTGGAAGATGTAACATATTCATTGTAGATACTGTGTAAAGCATAGAAACTTGTAGATGGGGGACAAAGGTAAAAGTGTAGTTACGTGTAGACGGGGGGCAAAGGTAAAGGTGTAGAAAAGCGTACCTGGGGTGTAAAGGGTTAAGGGTCTGACACTCTTCCAGGAATTCAATACAAGACCATTTCTCTTTTTTAACTGCTGAGTCTTGAAACCATCTTTAATAAAACTGAACAATAAGGTTTTCAAATCAGTCACTGTGGTAGCCATACTGGATGTAAGATCAGGTCCATTTTCATTCAGGACAAATAAGACATCATCAGAAGACTTCTGGTGGAAACTCCAATATGACCATCCAATTAAGTGAAGTAGTGATAACATGATTTTCAAGATGGCTATCATAGCAGCCATATTTGATACATCATGGCACTATTTACATTTAGGACCAACTAGATATCATAATAAGTCTTTTGGTGCAAAACCCTATTTCACTATGACCATCAATTCTGACGAAGAAACAATAACATAATTTTCATGTTGGCCATCAAGGTGGCCATACTGGAGGTCAGACTGGTATCAATGTTATTCAGAGTCAACCATACACCATACAAAGTTTTCTGGTGAAAAACCAATGTCAATATGACTTTACATTTAGGTGGAGTAGTGAAAGGAACATTTTCAAGATTGTTGATATGGCAGCCATATATGATAGCAGGTCAGCATCCTTTCCACACAGGACAAACTAGATCTCATGATTAGTAATAAACTGAAATGACTTTCTATTTTGGAGTTATGATAAGATTTTCAAGATGGCAGTCAAGGTGGCTATGTAGGATCAGATCAGCACTACTTTCATTTGGGATCAACCAGGCATCATAAGAAGATGGTGAAAACCAAATATTCATATGACTTTCCCTGTAGGAATAGCAGTGACAAGATATTTGGTGAAAACCAAATATTCATATGACTTTCCCTGTAGGAATAGCGATAACAAGATTTTTAAGATGGTTGCTGTAGCATGGATACTGGATGTCAGATCAGCATGTGTTTTAACTAGACATCAAAAGAAGTCTTCAGGTGAAAACCCCATGTTGGTATGACAGTTCAAAAGTAATGATAACAATAATCTGAAGATAGCTGCTTTGGTGGACATGCTGGATGACAGATTAGCACCATTTTCATTACGGATCAACTAAACATCATAAGAAGTCTTTCAGTGAAAATCCTATGCTGATATGTCCATCCATTCCAGAGGAGTTGCAATAAAAACATTTTCAAGATAACAGCACCATTTCCATTCAAGACCAACAAAACATTATATAAGCAGTCTTTTGATGAAAGTCTCATGTTGATGGCTTTCATTTCTGGAGCAGGGAGATAAAAACTGTGATGAGGGCTGCTGTGATTTCTATATTGGATGTCAGATTGGCACCATGTTCATTTATGACAAAGTAGACAACATAAGAAGTCTTTCAGCAAAAAACCCATATTGATATACAGTCCGTTCAAGTAGAGTAGTAATAACACGATTCAAGATGGATCCTATGATTGGCACCATTTTCATTTAGGACCAACTGGACATAAGAAGACAAGAAGTCTCCTGATAAAAATCCCATGCCAATCTGACATTCTTTTCAAAAGGAGTTGCAATAGCAAGATTTTCAAGACGGCTGCTGTGGCATCCAAATTAGGTCCCAGTTTCGCACAATTTTCACTTAGAACCAATGGAACATTTTAGTGCAAACCTAATGTTGCTATAATGATCCACAATTTTCACTTAGAACCAATTGAACATTTTAGTGCAAACCTAGTGTTGCTATAATGATCCATCCAAAATTTTCAACATGGTCACTGTGGTGGTCATACTTGATGTCCGAGTAGCACCATTTATTAAGTGGGACCAACTAGGTCTCGGGATGAATGTGTGTATAAAATTTCATGGCAATCCTGCAAGTGGTTTACGAGTAGCGATAACAAACTCATGCTAACAGACGGACAACGGATGATGGATGACAGATGGTATGGACAGCAAGCCATCCATAAGCTCTTCTGGTCTATGAACTGTGTAGCTCAAAATACTAATGCAAGTGTTACTAAATGAACTAAAATTTAACATGAAAGATTTTACCTCTCAATGTACTGATGGTGCAGGAGCCACTCACCTTGCCAGTCAATGCTGACCACACTTTCAGTGTGTTGTCATCTGAACCACTGACAATTCGGTTTCCATGGAATTCCAAACATGTTATTACATGATCATCATGACCTTTAAGCACCTGAAAAGCAAAGGTATTTAAACCTTGTGTAGAGAACACTGGAATAATAAATCTGGTAAGTAGATGTGGAAGATGGCAGATCTTATTTAAGTGTTTTTACATCTTGACAGAAAAGAGAACAATGACAATCAAAGTAATGAATTACTTGTGCAGTCAGACTTACAAGTAATAAAATGTAGTCTTCTAGGATTTTATAAGTAAAATAAATGTTAAATTGAAGGCAGGTCAGAGAGATGGACACACTTTAATGTAAAACATCATGATCTTAAATAAATGCACTGAGAAATTCTAACAAACCATGTTTTGTCAATATATCAAAGAAAAAGTTACCCTAGGCCACCAGCCAAACTTAACAATCACTGCCACAGAGAAACCAATTTTTTTTCAACAGTAAATTATGTTTCTTTGATAATATTTACCCAATCATAAATGCCTTACAAGAACTACTATTATCTCACAAATCCAGACCTTCCACATTAAACATCTTAGCAAAAAAGCTAAAAGTTATCTGCCCACCAAGGTGGCAGTTAGAGCTGTCTGCCCTTGATACCAGGATTAGTGCCAAATCCTGTGAAATTGTTGTTACTACTTCTACTCATGCTGAGTAGCTCACTCTCCTGTGCAAAATCCACACAAGCAGTTATGGACATTTTCTACTTCAAAACAAGTTGGAGGAGTTTCATCTTTGAAGGGAAGTGTACTCTATCCCGATGACAAAGTTTTCTAACTTATGTTACCATTTTGCCATCATCACACACTTAGGTACCATTGGAACATACCTGCATGGGTTGCAATGGCGTCCCCTCACACTGCTATAACCATCCGGTACATGATAAAAGAATTCATTTCATATAGCTGTATATTGTTTGCAGAGTAAGAATACATACAGTTCAGTTTCTACGTTATCTTGACATAGCATTGAATTCATAGTTGTATATGTGACACTTTACTGATTTTACCTGTATGGAACATCACTGGGCCTTTTCCTACAGGTAACATTGTCTCATAATGGATATTGTAGTGTCCACTTTGCAAGTATAAATAATGATGCTTCAGTTCATTTTTTATGTGCAGGTTTTTGTGTGTAATATAGAAAAGTAAGCAGAGATAAGTTTTCTTTCTTGGCTTACTCAGTAGTGTCCTGTTCATACATGATATTACTGTAAGCGATGCTTCAGTGATTTTACTTGTATAGGCAGTCAAGAAATGGGCTTTATTACAGGTAAGTTGTTACTAGAATTGAGTACAGGTTACTTGTTTCTAAAAATAATTTAGCATCCACTTCATAAAGCACATCCTGCAGACAATGCAAAGTCTATACAGGCACTTTCTTGGATCAGTCTAACCTGCATAGTGTTGCAAGATGCTTCTTGTGGATGACGCTCAGTTTATATAGGCACCCTCATGGATCAATCTCACCCGCATACAAAGTTTTAATCTGGGAGGGCTGGATTTACAAAGTAGTAGTAGTTCTCCTTTGGTATTATAATTGGGCAAATGATTTTTGAAGAAGAAACAGTTATACTGGGCCATTAGCCAACCCTATTAATCACTGCCACATAAAACAGTTCTACGGGTCCATCAGCCTATCCTAATAATCACTGCAATGTAAAACAGTTATACTGGGCCATCAGTCAATCTTACGAATCACAGTCACAAATAATCTGTTATAATGGGCTACCAGACAATCCTAATAATCATTGCCACATAAAACAGTTATACTGGGCCATCAGCCTATCCCAATAATCACTGCCACATAAAAGTTATACAGGGCCACCAGACAATCCTAATAATCACTGCCACATACAACAGTTATACTGGGCAATCAGATAATCCTAATAATTACTGCCAAATAAAACAGTTATACTGGGCCATCAGTCTATCCTAATAATTACTGCCACATAAAAAGTTATACTGGGCCATCAGACAATCTTACTATTTACAGTCACATAGAAACAGGTACACTGGGCAATCAGCCAATCCTAAAAATCACTGCCACAAATAATCAGTTATACTTGGCAATCAGAGAACCCTATTATTTACAGCCACAAAGAATCAATTATACTGGGCAATCAGAAAACCCTATTATTTACAGCCACAAAGAATCAATTATAATGGGCAATCAGTCAATCCTAATAATCACTGCCACATAAAAACAGTTTTTATGGGCCATCAGCCAATCCTAATAATTACTGCCACACAAATAAAGCTACCCTTGGTCATCAGCTAATCCTAATATTTACAGCCACACCGAAACAGTTATGCTGAGTCATCAGCCAATACTAATATTACTAATAGCTAGGGGTGAAATGATTCATCGATATATCGATGCATTGATACTTTTGCTGTAACTATACACATATTGACACAAGAGATGGAGAATCAACACAAAACGATACTTGCCATATGCAACTTATTTTAGTCTTCAGCAGTCATGAATAACTATTAATTGTTTGCCTTATTATTCTTTAAAAATAGGATTCATCTGAAACAGCATCTGCAGTCAAATGCACTCATTTTTATTAGTAACACAAAGTGACATGGTTTCTAATTTGACCCACCCCCACTTCCGTGCTAATTATCTTAACCCAGCCATGTTCAGCATATACTATACATTCCAAAAGTGTTCCACATGAATAATGTAGTACTTTACTCATCATTTCATAACCACTTAATGCAAAGTTTCTACCGTGAATTGTATCATGTCTACTTTGGTCAATTTGAAAGCTGCACTACTGGTGTGTCACATAGGAAAATGTTGCATTGAATTCTCATTGGTGGTTACTGCTTGTTCCAGTCCAGATTAAACAATAACCACCAATCAGAAATCAATGTAGATTATTCCCTGCATGACAAATAGGAAGTATTGGCAAAGTAACTGAGAAACTTCATGCTGAAATCATTAATTCATAAGTAAAGTACTTAAACAGAGATTCTATCAGGGTGTGCAATTGCATGAATTGTGCTAAATTTGTACGAATCTGTGAACTTTGAGAACAATGATGCACTAGAACTCCCGCAAATTAGCTAAAAGCCCCACGTATGAAAATGTGCTCGATGAAGTAAGCAGTTTTTATGTAACCATTCTTGTCACAACATGTTTTTTGGGTAGGCTATTGTTTACACATCTAGGTTCTTCAAGCATGTCATAAATGGTTGTTAAACGCAATTTGATTGGCACATGGTGTCCAGGAATAAACATTATTATGGCGTAGTTTGAAGGAAGTTGAACAAATGCATGTTTAAAATACGGGCTACCTAGAAAATGCAAAATGTTTGATTCCCCTCCCCCTTTGGTGCATTATAATTTCGTTTGGCACATACTTACTGACGATAGTGATGATGACAATAGTTTTGGAAGTTATGAAGTATATTGGATTACTGGTGCTGAGAAAGTGTTAATGGAGATACAAGTGAGTGATTTTGAGCCCGAAAATGGCGTTAATTAGGAGTCAGATGTACATGTTGGACAGACAAATATAGACAGCATCATGATCAATCTCTCTTACAGAGGTATTTTGAAATTAAAGGGCAGAATACTGAGCCTAATTAAAATACAGACAATTTAAAAGTATAACAGTTTTCATTTTTTTTATTGATCAATTTAGCCCTGTGGATCATATGCTACAAAACCATATATCCATAACAGGGTTAAGGGTTAAGGGTTAAACTGAATAAATAAAGGTAAAAAAAAATTAAGTAGCAAAGATATTTATTTGAGTATCTCTGTCTGCACAAACAGAATATGGCAATGATGGATTAAGAACCCTAATACAGCATTACGGAAGAGATAAGAAATGTGCCATAGTATTCAGTAAACCACTGATTCAACAAAGTTTATTTTAGTGAAAAATCCTATTTTGGATTCTTCCAAAAGATAATATCTGTCAGCTCTGAAAACTTGTGCATAACAGTCATAAAGATCAAAACAACAAAGCTAGCTATGTACAGAGATTTAAAATTTTTGGAAATTTCTACTAGGTACCCATCAATCCTAACGGTCAGTTACCTGGGTACCCGATCAAAGGGAATTGTATTAAATGTGAACCTGAACTGCTTTGTTGTAGGTTCACACATATCAACCCCCAAGAGAAGTATAAGCATAATTATTGCTAATGTAAGTGACAAAAAAGTGTAATCTGAGCATAAAAAGAACAATCTATATATTACATGCCATAATTAGAGAAAACTGTATGAAAAACGCACATTTATGTTTGCAACTTACCTGGATCTGCAGTTAAAATTTTGGTTACAAATCGGCTAAATCCATGTGGATTAGTAGTTAGTACAAGAGTATCAACACAAAAGAAATTGAGAAATTATTTATGCATAACACTCACTTTAGTCTACATGTCTCCACTAACTTTTGTGAAGAGTCATGTCATGGTTCGTCCCTTAATGATGGTCTGGTGCAACATGTTTTTAAGTTTAACAAAATCCCTCTCTTCTAATATTTTTCAGTCATATCATATCCATCTGTCACATCGATGGCAAATCTGGCATAAGTTCAACCAGACATTTCTATTGTGCTTTCTTTTATTTGAATTAGTATGCATTTAAATTTTAATTCATCAAATATTTCTTAATCAGTATTTGCTGTCACTGTCGATGAAAGGTATTGACCCAGTTAATGTCATCAGGATCTCAAAACAAGCATGTTAAGTTGCAAGAAAAATGGTGCATGAACCAAGGACTGAAGTTTGGATGGTCTAGCTTGAAATATCAGTGTTCATTCTAAAATAGGTCACGCAAGAAAGGAGAGAAGTGTCCTCCCTTGTATTATTATATAGTACATGTATGACAAGTAAACTGTACGCAATGATAGGAGCCCCTGTGATAATGAATAAATGCCCACATGACACGAGCTTTAAACTGTAATCGTTATTTTGTGTCTTGATTTGAACTTGGAAACTTTTCTTAATGGGTACGTGGTTGTTCATTTTATTACCCAGGTTATTATCAATGGGTGGGTACCCGAGTACCCATTAGCTACTCTAGCTATGTATACGCCCCTTCAGAAGGAAGCAAAGAAAAATATTCAGACACAGATAAGGAACAGTATGCTCAAAAATAATTAACAGATTAATTAATGCTTATACCACTGAAGGTGACATCTAGGTCAGGGTCCTGAGCACTGGATTAGATAACTGAAGGGTCTGTGGTTTGGTTCTTGCCAGAGGTGAACCTTTTTTCAATATATCTGAGCACCACCTCCTAGCCTGTAGTGATCACTACATAAAAAAGTAGATAAAGTACACTCCAAAATAATACTCTAGCATGATCTTCTCACTAAAGCAGCCAATAACTTTCCACAGGTAGACCAATTTCCTCTTGAATGAGAGTGGAATAACAGATGGAATAAATACTTCAGTCACTACACAACAGGAAGTTGGGAAACCTATTATTGACCAATATTCTCAGCAAACATACTGAGCTGTTTACCTTTCACAATGTAGTATACTGTTGGATACCCAGCAATGGCAGTTTTAAAGGTGATGAAAAAGCAGACCGCACTGCTTAAATTGCCCTATCTCTACAACAAATTGATTTTAAAATACCATACACTGAGTTTAAACCTCGTTTTAAAAAAAATCCTTATGTAGTAAGTGGTGGGCTGTTAATAACAAGCTCCATGTGATCAAACCTACCTTAGGCAAAATGGCCTCATTCCTACAGAACCATCCATAGGGATGAGGTAGTCATTGCAAAAATTAGAATTGGTTATGCTTATATAACCCATTCCAACATATTAAAGGGCAAATACCCACCTGAGTGCATTTCTTGCAATGAACTTTCACCATCAAAAACACTTAATGACAGATTGTTTTGATCTCCAGGCTACACATGATCATTCTAAGTTCAGCACATGAAGGAACTTTCTGATATGGTAAATGTGACTTTAAATTTAAATTTCTAGAAGGAAGTTGACATTTATTCTAAAACTGTACATGTGTAATTAAACAGGAATTAAGGTGGATGACTTTACATGTGTAGTATAAAAGGGAATTAAGGTGGATGACTATGTCAAGTCAGATACATGTGTAGCTGAAACTGGAATGAAGGTGGATGACTTTGTAATGTTTGGTGCATTTAGTTTTAAAATGAATCTGTCTGTATGTATGATCATCTTTTCTGTCCATATGTATGATTATCTTTCTGTCCATCCATCTGTATGATCATCTTTCTGTCCATCCATCTGTATGATCATCTTTCTGTCCATCTGTCTGTATGTACATCTTTCTGTCCATAAATCTGTATGTATAATCATCTTTGTTTCCATCTGTCTGTATGTATGATCATCTTTCTGTCCATAAATCTGTATGTATGATCATCTTTCTGTCCATAAATCTGTTATGTATGATGATCTTTTTGTCCATAAATCTGTATTTATGATCATCTTTTGTCCATTGGTCTTTATGTATGTGCATCTTTCCATCCATCGGTCTGTATGTATGATCATCTTTCTGTCCATCCATCTGTATGTATGATCATCTTTCTGTCCTGTCTGTATGTATTATCATCTTTTCTTTCCATATGTCTATATGTATGATCATCTTTCTGTCCATTTATCTGTATGTATGATCATATTTTTGTCCATCCATCTGAATGATCATCTTTCTTTGTGAGCATGCCCATCTTTACATCCTGTTAAATATTGCATTTAAAGGTTGGACATTCATATTCCATGCTCTAGTTTGAGTAATTGGGAATTTCTGAGTTATTTATCTTGGCCTAGTTCCGTATTGAGTCGGGTCAACAACCAAGTTAAAATTTAATACTTAGTCTTTATTCTGCACTGCTAATCCAGCTAGAAAAAAAAATGAATGTTGTATAGTGACCAGTTTCTTCCAGAACTCTTGCAACTCTTTCTTTGGTCTCAGACAAGATTGAACTCTGGTAAGATGTAATGGCTGGAATAATGATGTAGTAATGATGATTACTATGCTCTTTCAAGTTAGATGAGTAGCAGCCTGATATAAAATTGAAATATGCCTGTCTTAGTGTTTCACTTTCAAGTCAGATGAGTAGCAGCCTGATATAAAATTGAAATATACCTGTCTAGTATGTCACTTTCAAGTTAGATGAGTAGAAACCTGATATAAAATTGAAATATGCCTGTCTGAGTGTGTCACTATCAAGTCAGATGAGTAGCAGCCTGATATAAAATTGAAATATGCCTGTCTTAGTGTGTCACTTTCAAGTCAGACAAGTAGCAACCTGATATAAAATTGAAATATGCCTGTCTTAGTGTTTCACTTTCAAGTCAGATGAGTAGCAGCCTGATATAAAATTGAAATATGCCTGTCTTAGTGTGTCACTTTCAAGTCAGATGAGTAGCAGCCTGATATAAAATTGAAATATGCCTGTCTTAGTGTGTCACTTTCAAGTCAGACAAGTAGCAACCTGATATGAAATTAATATGCCTGTCTTAGTGTTTCACTTTCAAGTCAGATGAGTAGCAGCCTGATATAAAATTGAAATATGCCTGTCTTAGTGTGTCACTTTCAAGTCAGATGAGTAGCAGCCTGATATAAAATTGAAATATGCCTGTCTTGGTGTGTCGCTTTCAATTCAGACAAGTAGCAACCTGACATGAAATTATGTTATGCCTGTCTGAGTGTTTCATTGCAATAATTTTGTTAAACATATTTGTCATGAATTTATAGTTAATGCTTCAGTTGTATAGAATTTTAACAAAAAAGTATGGATATTTTGAGGTGTTAAGGATATGGTACAAGATCCACTTGTGAACACCTCCAGTTGAGACCATGCCCCCCACCCAATCCCAATCCTGTTTTTGTGATTCCAATATATTTTATGCATCAGAATATTATCTGTACCTAGACCAGTTCCATTTTAGACCACTGTGGTCTTTGTCAAAGTTAGGGCACAAAAGTGTTCCAGCAACATATAAAATGCCTGTCTAAACTACATATGTGACTGGCATCACAAAGTAATTCATATAGATTCTAGTTTCAGCTACAGATGTACCTGACATTACAAAGTCATCCAGTTTAATTCCAGTTTAAACTACACATGTACCTGACATCTCAAAGTCATCCAACTTGATTCTAGTTTAAACTGTACATGTATCTGACATCACAACGTCATCCATATTGATTCCAGTTTAAACTACACATGTACCTGACATCAAAAAGTCATCCAACTTGATTCATGTTTAAGCTGCTTGTGTACCTGACATCACCAAGTCATCCTACTTTTGATTCCAGTTTAAACTACACATGTATCTGACATCACAACATCATCCATATTGATTCCAGTTTAAACTACACATATCCCTGACATCCAACTTGATTCCTGTTTAAGCTGCATGTGTACCTGACATCACAAAGTCATCCAGTTTGATTCATTTTAAAACTAAATGCACCAAACATTACAAAGTCATCCACCTTCATTCCAGTTTCAGCTACACATGTATCTGACTTGACATAGTCATCCACCTTAATTCCCTTTTATACTACACATGTAAAGTCATCCACCTTAATTCCTGTTTAATTACACATGTACAGTTTTAGAATAAATGTCAACTTCCTTCTAGAAATTTAAATTTAAAGTCACATTTACCATATCAGAAAGTTCCTTCATGTGCTGAACTTAGAATGATCATGTGTAGCCTGGAGATCAAAACAATCTGTCATTATACATAACAGATTTATGGACAGAAAGATGATCATACATACAGATTTATGGACAGAAAGATGATCATACATACAGACAGATGGAAACAAAGATGATTATACATACAGATTTATGGACAGAAAGATGATCATACAGATGGATGGACAGAAAGATGATCATACAGATGGATGGACAGAAAGATAATCATACATATGGACAGAAAAGATGATCATACATACAGACAGATGGACTGAAAGATGATCATACACACAGACAGATGGACAGAAAAGATGATCATACATACAGACAGATGGACTGAAAGATGATCATACACACAGACAGATGGATAGAAAGATGATCATACATACAGATTTATGGACAGAAAGATGTACATACAGACAGATGTAATGAAAGATGATCATGGACAAAAGATGATCATACATAGAGACAGATAGATACAAAGACGATCATACATACAGATGGATGGACAGAAAGATGATCATACATATAGACAGATGGACAGAAAGATAATCATACATATAGACAGATGGACAGAAAGATCATAATCAATGCAGATTGATGGACAGAAAAAGATGATCATACACACAGACAGATGGACAGAAAGATGATCATACATACAGATGGATGGGCAGAAAGATGATCATACGTACAGATGGATGGATAGAAAGATGATCATACATATAGACAGATGGACAGAAAGATAATCATACATACAAACAGATGGACAGAAAGATGATCATACATATAGACAGATGGACAGAAAGATGATCATACATACAGTCAGATGGACAGAAAGATTATCATACATACAGACAGATGGAGACAAAGATGATCATAGATAGCAGCAGTGAGGGTGAACAGACCAAATTTATTTGTGAAAATAAAGCTTCCTATGGAGGGCGAACAGACCAAATTTATTTGTGAAAACAAAACATCCTAAGGAGGGTGAACAAACCAAATTTATTTGTGAAAATAAAGCTTCCTATGAAAAATGAAAATACAAGCGTCAATAACACTAAACTGAGATCTCTAACTGGGTTGCACTAAACTGAGGCCTCTACAGGGTTACTGATGCTTGCGTGTCAAATTTATTTACCGGCCCCTGATGTAAAACAACTGTTGGTCGCCGATGCAGTCAGTTGGTGTAATTAAATCATTATTACATTATAATAATGAGCGATTCTACGTTAAACATGGAATCTCGTATAGCTAAACTAGCTTGACAGCAACTAGAGACAATTAAGAAATATCTCCCCGTCTATGATTCTGTCTAGCAACAACTACAAGTGCATCAGGAGTCTCAGGTGGAATTTACAGAAGGTGCAGAATAGTTATTTAAACCAATTGTCAAACCAACAAAGAAAAGCAACAAAAGCAGCTCAAAAAGCTCTTGAGACATTGCCTTTTGATATTGTTGGCCGTCTTTGAGCATCTAGACCACCCCCCCCCACCTCCTCAACCACAATCTGAAGTTCAACAACAACCTGAAGATCAACCACTGCCTCCGCCAAAAGTTAGAACATTACAGATAAATTTACACCTGAAGGTACTGCCACCATCAATACCCCAGACCAATTAATTAATATTGCCGCATTTGGATATAGTAATAGAGACAGAAACCAATGTGGATGAATCGAACTACAAGTCCAGGATACATCAAGATATTTCCTACCTGCTGAGGCATTCGCTGAAGTTAAGCGAAGACTTGTAAAAACTGATGGTAATCCTTACGATGATTCGCAGGGTGGATTTGTTAATAACGGAATTTTGGCATTATTCAGCAGTGCACAATATATTATTGATGGTAAAGAAATAGAAGCATGCCTCAATGACGCTGATGCTGCTACGACAATATCAGGGCTATCCCGATAGAGCAATGATTATGCAAGGTCTGCTGGTCCGTTGATGATGTTTGCAAAAGATACTGTTGATCGCGCTGAGAACTGACCTTATGCTTTTTGACACCCCAAAAAGGTTACTGCTGCAGCTGATGCTGCCAATGTTGAGAGTTTATTCTTTGTAAATGCGAATTTTAATCTGGGATTCGCAGCACGTAACAAATCAAATTGATGTTCAGGGGAGATTTAGCTGTGCAATGCCATTGTCACATATCTTTGGTTTCTCCAGAAATGTTAGAAAAGTTATCTTCAGGGCCAAACACACAGTTGCTCTCATTCAAAAAGCCATGGACGACGATGCTGTCTGGCATGCTGAAGGAGTTGATCCAGCTGCAACCGTGGCACTTCATGGAAATGTGACACTTGACAAAGCTTTCATTGTAGATGCCAACAATGTCACCATCACTCACTGAAGAACAACGGCTGCTCTCTTTTTTGGACAGTGGCAGCAAATCAACTCTATCATGGTTGGCGACGACTACAGACTCGATCACGAGCACAACTGTTGGCACATTTGCATGGCAGATTGCTTCACAACAGGGAGTTTCAGCACCGCGACATGTATTTATAGCTTTTCAAGATACCCAGTGACAGAATTCTGTTATGTAAATTTAATTTAATTGTTTGTTGGTTAGTTTTACATTTTTTTAATTCCATTACATGCTGTTGTAATATAACATAGTTTGCTGGATTTGACATTGTCCAAAAGTTGAGTTCAGTTCTGTTTGACCCGATTGCCTTTTTTAAACTTTTTTATTTCACTGATATAAACAACTGATAATAGAAACGTTGTATCTAGCTGCTGACCTGGTTCCAAAATCAGTGACAGTTTTGGTAAACAACTTTTTCATTTTTTAAAAATCCTTCTCCGAGTAAGAATCATTAAAGGTCACCGGCCATGCTCCAACATTTTTCTGTTTACATCAGATTTGCATTACATGACTAAGAGTAGTTATACTCGCACAAAAAGAAGCAAAAAATTATCAAGTGTAAAGAAGAAATAATAATTTAATTACTCGAAAAAGACACAACGCTGTTACTTCCCCTTAGCTACGATTTCCCACCTATAGAGGACGCCAACTGGAGATGACGTACATTTATCCCCACAAGACTAAGTACATTCTCCTTTTGTCAAAAAATAAAACATTATAAAGTATGGATAGGGAACATTTAGATGAAACTACTGAAAAATAATTTACTGTTCAGCCTTATATCGATATGCGTACGCAATGCACTAGATTGTGTCGCTTTCAAAACTGTTCCATTGTTTCAATTTATTTTGAAAATTCCCGTTAAAAAGGAATGAATGTTTGCTTCCCTGTGTCAGCCGACTTTATTAAAATAAAAAGAAATCGGTACACTTAAAAGAACCCAAAGGAACCAAACTTGGCTTCCTTATGTCGGCCGACTTCATAAGAAAAATCAGCACACTTAAATGATACCAAAGTCAGTTTCCGGGTGGGTTTGGTTTGTAATAAGACAACCTTTGTATTTGATATCCTGTCAATAAGTTTAAGCATAGAGTTTATTGCTCGCTGCCAGTTGTGTTTATCAATCACCCAGGCTTATATTTGTTTGCCATGTTGTAATCATAATTGATGTTTGCGAGGCAAATAGTATACACAACAACAACTTGCTATAATACTTTTATAACCCATACTAGCGAAAAGATTATCATTTGCACTCAGAGTGATTGTATTTTAAAATAATGATTTTTATTTGCGAGATACCATCGTATAGTTAATCTGGATACAATACAATCTTGGTCAGTTTGCACCTTGTAACTTATCATGAGTGAATGGCAGGTGCCTTCCAGCAATCGGGTGATATTTTCGTCTCTTTTGCGATTTTGTTATTTGACATAAGCAATACACACTACAGTAAGGATGCATATGCAAGCCGGTATCAGCTACATATACGGAGTTCATGGATATATTATTTTCTTTAATAAATTTCATATGATGAAAAAAAAGAAGGAATAAATGATAACAATGCAAGGTTAGTTTCTTTCATTTTATTTTCAAATAAGTGTATGTTTATCTTTTGGGGGGGGGGCACAAATTCAACACAAAATTATTTCCTTTCTTATTTGTATGGAATAATGGAGCAGATATGATTGATGATATTGACTAGTAATAGCAAGCTTTAATTTACGCGTGCAACCACTAGGACAACTTGAAAAATAAAAACAAACAATAAAATTAACTGGTAAGAGCTTCTTATTGCAGCAACTAAACACTAACAAAATGCTCAACATTCTCTTTTTCATGTGTAATCGAGTGTGTATTATATGAAGCAGTGTTACATCCTAAGCCTAAGATTAAATATATTTCTTATATCTCATGTACATTACCCTTAGAAAAATGTATACGTATTCTGTAAAATATTATCTGTTAAGTATTATTGTTTTATAAATCAGTATTGATAATTTGACCGGAAGACTTATATTGAGAATGTCGTTGTGCAGATGCATAAATATTTTAGCATAAAAAAATGTATATAAATATTTTAATTAGAACAAGCAAGATATGTCAGTTTGTGTTTTCTCTCATATATATGTACGCTACAAAGTATTATTATTTTCTTTGAAAGAATATCAAGATAGTTTGTTTAAATTTTTTTTTTTAATACCCTAAAACCTATTCCTAAAATGCATCTTACATAGTATCTACTTGTTTGAAGAAAAAGAACTTGTTCAAATTATTGTTAAATTGGGCCGAATTGTCTTTGAGCCAATTTGACTATAATCCGGCATAAATGATACAACTTTCCCATCCCCTCACCCTATTCGATCCCACAGCTTGAATCCACTTCTTTTCTGGTAAACAGGGTCTTTCGGAAAAAGAACCCTTTTTTCAATCATCACTCTTGGTTACATCCATATGCAACACAGTGAACCATATTTGCTGTACAAAAGCACGATCGTAAGATATATCACATATATATTTACGTGGGGAAATTAAACACTTGAATGGCTAGGTTGAATAGAAGGGACAAATGTATGTCATATCCCTTTTTGGCACACGGAAACTACCGATTGTTTATGGAGATTGCCGAATAATTTTTTCATTTAAAAAAGAGGATTTTTAAGTCTAATTAAACATTTTTATGGTGTGCATACATAACAAATGCATTTTGTTTATGACTATAATAATACTACACGTTTGTACAACACAGGTGGCCAGTGACCTTTAAGTTGAGTCAAGGTCATACCTGGACTATGTGACAAGTAGCACATATCAATTGGTAACAAACTTATATTTTTTCCAGAAGAATGAACTTTTGACCCTCATCCGTTATCTGTTTTGCATCTTAATTGGTCATATAACTATTGTTTTGATAAAGGTTTATTTAGTGGGGCTTAAAACATCTGACACGTTAAGTTGTATTATGTTGTGACCAGTTTGGGTTGAAATTTTATTTTCTTCAAATTTTTGAATTCATGTGATTCTTTTCCCTGGAAATACAAAAGTGCCCTGACAAAAGTCTTGGATAAAGATATTCATTGGAATTTATACTGAATTCAAAACTGGAATAATATTTTCTGTGATTCAACAAGAGACTGTGGACACAGCAGCACTTCGCTGACCACAACAGATGTCATTGCCTTCAATTTCAGATTTCATTGGGATTTGAACTTAGTTTCATTCAGGACTTTATTACTAGGACTTCTATTTTTAATTTCTGGATTATTTTTGGATTTAATTAGTAAAACTGTAAGTTCTTTTTTCTCATTTTTCACTTTGTATTCCAGGGAAATAAGTTATTTGTTAAATTTTACAAAGCTTGTTGTCTTCACTCTTTTCTGTTACTTATTTTAAGAGCACAGACTCATAACAATACTCAAATACAAAATCATATGGTATTTGACCAACTTGGGGTCAGTGAAGTTTCTTTGAGAACAAATGGACATCAAGAATCCTCTGAAGAAGTTTTGCTGGATTTTGAAAATAATCACATTCCACGTGCTTATCATCGCTTGAGGACATTCATAGGGCGTGATAAGAATGTGGATTCTGGGTTGCAAATATCTTAGTGGGACTTCTCAATGCTGTATCCGATCTACTACTTCTCAATGGAACACCTAGATTTGTTTAGACAGTCAGTCGTTGACACATATTTTCGAGCTTCAGTAAGTGCATTACCAGTCGGTGTTACTGATTATCAAATAATCGTTGTTATACTCTCAGACAAACAATGCAGCTTGATGGTGTTGGTGGATGAATGAGAGTCATTGATGCCTCAGTGGAAAACATGTAATCGATCCCAAGTGTACGATCAGCAATTAAATTGCTCACGATATTATAATGTTATATCATCATGTTAATATTACTCTGACTCCTGGTCAGATTAAACAGCTACAATCAGCATGAAAAAAGAATTCTGGAATAAAAATATTACTGAAATCTGCAGTGTAGCAAGGTCCAAATAAACTATCCCTGACAGAACGTCAATTCAAGCACTTCAATGATGCCAAACAATCAGCGACTTGTGTTAGACTTGATCTTTCTGTGGGTGCCATTAAAGACACTGCCAAGATGGGTGGTACATTTCCACTTCTTGCGACTATACCAGCACTGATAGCCACTGCAGCCCTAACTGTTGAAAAAACCAGCTGCACTTGGTGCTATTGGAACTGCTTCTGGCATGGCATTAAAGAAAGCAACAGGCCACGGACTAAAGACTTCCAAAAAAATGGACGGGGTCTAGGACTGAAAGGACCCCCCCCCTTCATAGTACGGTCAAGATCTAAGACTGCCTGGGACACTTTGCTAAACGCAAAACATTTCAAGCTTCCCACGTCCAATTTTGATTTACTTGATGCTGCTAAGAAATTAAACATCAAAAACTTTTTCAGAGGTGTTTTTATGCATGATCAATTACCAAAACAACTAAACTGTGTTGAAACCGGTATCATCAATCTCGATGGAAGTTCTGGTCCAGGTACTCATTGTGTTGCATATATGGATGACCCATGTGGATCTGTTTATTTTGATTCATATCGGTTGGCGCCACCAAAAGAATTTTTAAAATATGTCGGCAGAGTGCAAAGCTCTCCCTTCTGGTATTCAACTTTACCAACATAGACAATAACTGATCTACCAATATGTGGCCATGAAGTACTCACTGTGCTCTATGCTGTGTCAACATTGTCAGAGACACTGTATCACAGAAGTCGGGCATGAGTATGCCACCAGACAACATTGCTGTCCCACGTTTTAAATAGGTCATAGTGTAATATATAATGGTAGATATTTACGAACACCTGCTCTGAGTCTTACTCAGGGCAACCACCAAGGTGATTCAAATATGCAACCCTTGACGAGGTTAAGGATGAAAACTTGCCAATCTTTTCAAGTTGCTGTTTTTCAGGATCAGCAAGGATGGTTAAAGAAGAGCAATATCCCATTGACAGATATTCTGTGAGTTCCAAATGCGACCGAAGATAACTTAGTGGTGTTTACTAAAAACGGTAAAATTAAAACCTCAGAGGAATCAATTCTAACACTCATGGGAGAGATTACTGGACGAATCAGAAGAATTGGAGATATTATGTATGGCAATCTCAACATGAGCAGAAATACATTTATCGATGTGAGAGAACCAAAATCAGACTAAGATGTGGCAACACAAAATAAGTAGACAGCAATGGCACCACGATCACACCTGAGATCAGTAAGTATGTTGCTAAAACTGGTGATGCAATGACTGGCAATCTCAACATGGCTGGAGATAGCACTGCTAATTTGAGAGAACCAGAATAAATTATTACACTGCAACGAAAAAGTAATGTTGACAATAGCAACATCCCAATTATGACCTCGTTAATGACAATCAATGATGGAATGACCACATTTAGATCTGAATATTCTAATCACATAACTGCATTTACAAATTTTCATAGAAACACAAACAGAATCATTAATGAATTTTTGGAAGTCCAGTAGTCATTGACATTAAGCTCTTTGACATCAAAAAGATTACTGATGGTACAGTATATACAGTAGCTTCAGGATCAGCATTATGGACACCACTCAATAAATCCATCAAACATACTGTTGAAGTTACCAGCATCTATAGATTCTCAGTACTTGGAATTACAACATTTACAATATCTACCACAATTTCACGGCATTATCCAGTTAATGGATCTTCTGGATCTGTGTTAGTGATACTGGATCAAAACGACAAGGGAACATTTGTGGTGGAACCTGAAGAAAAAGGCTTCAGGGTACTGTACTATCGATGTCTTGAATTCGTCACCAAACTACCACCTACTTAAAATTTAGCAATTATATAATGAACCAGTTATCGGTAATCCCAACTGATGTTCAACATTTCAGATATGAGCAAGTGTGTTTGTGGCATACCTAACTGAAAAATATCACTGATGCGTATACAGAAAAGCAAAATCAAAATACAGCAGACGTATCGCTGTTACTGACATAATTATATATTCTGCATCTGCCATAGTTGCTGGAACAGCAACTATAATCAGAACATTATCAGCCACATACATAATAGCACCAGTAACAGGAATTGGTGTTGCAATTATAACCGGTGTTGCTGGTATTCTTAATATCATTGCAAAAAAAACTATCTTTGTGTGCGGCTGATAAATTACATGAATATACAATGCTTTTATCAGTGGCAACACAAGCACATGCCAAATTATCATCACTGATATCATCAGGACTCGATGGAATAATATCAGATCAGGAATTTGAAGAAATGATTATGGTTTACTATGAAGCAGCTGGAAACCAAACCTCCTTGTCTAAAGACAAGAACAGAGTCAAGGTCTAAAGACAAGGACAGGTAAATTATAATTCAATGGTATTTGCATATAAAAATAAATCTGATGGAACGTCCGATTGGGAAGTTGTTGGTATTCCTACAGGCAGTTATCAAATAGAACAAATCGATAGTGAATTCCAATGCAGGATTAAATCTATCACAGGAAAAGAATCTACGATCACTATTACGGTTCATGAGCCAACGCTATCAGCCACGTTAGAAATATCAACGCCTAACTACAGCGTAGATAAATATCAGTTGTCGATTCGTACTGTGTTAGGATGGCCAGATATAGCATCCATTTATTAGGTACCACCAGAACCTTAACGATCTGATTTTTTTACAGACAAATTCGCATTTACAAAATATTCAGAATATAGAAATCTTTAGGTATGGAAGGACTTATCACATGAACTTTCCATGCTGATGGTAAAATTTATATCAGATGGACATTCACTAACATAATTTACACTAAAGAAATACTAAAACAAAGAACTAAAGATGGCAAGCCTACTATAGCATTGGTTAAAAAAATAACACAAGAACATAAGCATGTATGTGACAAATTACAACAATTATTTCACCAGTACACACAAGTTTCCAAATGATAATCTTCAACAAAAAATCATTACAACAATGCAGCTTCTGAACCAAGTAAAATTTGACGCTGAATTATTTCATGATTCTGTGTTAAAGACTGTAATTCATAAAGGTCATGAAATAATAATGGGCCTTCTTCATCTACCTTATACAGGTAAAACATACAAGGATAATTTTCTTGAATATTTTAAGATAACAGAGGCAGCTCCGCCAACTTTTAAAATGCGATGGCTTAATGTTGATGATATGCAAAAAAAACTCTCAGTGACATCATTGATGAACATTTTCCAAAGATTCTAGAATCATGGAGAAAAATATCCCTCCTGCAAGTATTCTCAAATATAACAATGATCCAGACAGTGGTGGTTGTCATGTATCACCAGGTGTTGTCAGTATTGCATCAACGATCGCAGTCAATCTGGTGTGTGATGCGATCAATGGCAGTTATCAAGTGGATCTTGAAAGATCCAGGCAGGCATAGCAGGGATATATCTTATACTCATTCACTCCTGAAGTTCCACCTGGATATTTAATTCTGTCAGTACCCATTAATATGGTTTAACTGAGACGTCATAATTCACTATTATCAAGGATACATTTCAGACTTACTGACCAACATGGTCATCTTCTTGATTTAAGAGACGAATCTTTGATTATAAGTTTGTATAAAGTCCTGATACAGTCAGGGACACAGTCATGGTGTAACACACCAGGGGCCAAAGTCAAGGGGAGTATAAAAAATCCTGCCTGGATACCAAAATTGGACAAAGGTTTCATTGGGCCCATGGAACCTTACAACAATAATAAAATAATTAACTATTTTGTGTGGTATTATATAATGTATCAACACACAAGAGTTTTTGAATACAACAAAGAGGTACTCAAAAATACCGTTAAAACAATTTTGATACTTCCCCACACAGAAAAGTTTAGTGTTAATGTACTTATTGATGATTATGGCGATGAAAAGTTTTTGTTAATGCAGGAACAGTTAAATGAGCTGCAATGAGAACATGTTATTACAGCTGTATGTGATAGGAATCAAATTCTGAATTATGCACATTCTTGCCTTAAACGATCCAAGTTACAGGAAATACTTTATGGCCTTTCCAAAAATTAAAAATACCAAACATAAAAAGATTTTCCAAAGAAAAAAATTGTAGAAAGTCAAATCACGCACTATTAATAGCTGGTCACAACTTTTGCTTTTATAATTCGATTGTTTACAATCGGACATAATTTTTTTACATGTACACTCACGATCTTTTTTTGTTTCATATTCTTGAGATAACTTTGATCATTTACAATTCGATAATTTACAACTGGACATAATTTTTTTCAACTGTCTTACACATACATTTACAATCTTTATTGTTTCATACTCTTGAGATAACTTTGATCTAATTTTCTCAATCACCTGTGCGAGTGGAATGAATTGCTGGACATTTGCCTCATCGACATAAGCTAGCAATTGTTTCATTGCCTGTTGGAGTAGTTTAATAAACCTGTATTCTGCTGCTAATGTGTATCTTCCTTCAGATTTTCGTTCTTGTAATATTTCAAAATCATTTATGATTTTTCAGGATCAAGCTGATCAGAAAGTTTTACACGCTCATGTAATTTTTGAATTTTAGAAATAATTGCATTAATATTTTCTTGATTCATTATATAATTAATATCTGTTAAAAATAAAAACAAAAAATTAAAGAGTGGAGAGCAATCTGCCATTCTACGGGGTCCCTTCATTTTGCCAGTTTATTTGCCGCTCCATGGGGTCACTTCATGAGGTTCCCTTCAATGAGGCTATTTTCTTTCTGGCTGACAGTTCTTGCTTAATGTATTTTGATGGGGTACACTTCATGAGGCTATTTTCTTTCTGGCTGACAGTTCTTTCTGAATGTCTGATTATGGGGTTCTCTTCAATGAGGTTATTTTTCTTTCTTGACTTGTGGAAGGTTCATCACTGTCTATTATTATCATGAGGCGGGGGGGGCTCCTGTTTTCCTCCTCACAGTGATAATTTTCAAATTTTGCGCACACCTCCCCCCCCCAAATCAAACCCTGGGAGAGTGCAAAATCAGCACCCACCACTTGATTATCCTGGTGGGGAAGTGTACACAGATTTTATTTTTAATTATCATTACTTTTATCTCTTTAGGCTGGTGCCCCCCCCCCTTATTAAATGCAATTTATCGCAACCATCCACAAATCTGTCAGTCATGGGATTGGAATGCTAATTTCCACAAGCTGAGATCGAAAATCTGCAGCATTACCGTAAGACCACGAGTCTTCTCTACTATCATATGTTTATGAAGTCGCCAATACCTGGAAATCCAAAAATAGCTCACCTGGATGACACACAAGGGGCGTGGCTTATTTTTATCTTTGTTTCTCTCTTTTCCCTGACAATTGTCCCCTGACATAGTCAGGGACAAAGTCAGGAGGACAAGGATGTTTTATAAGAAACAGAAAAACCAACCCCCTCCCAAAAAATAATTTCATCAATAAGTAGCCGTTGTCATAAAAAATTAACACTGATAAAAGTGAGGTTACTGTTTAATCCCTCTACAAGCTGCAGAATATCTACTTGACAGAGTTATTTCCTTCCACTGAGTTTCGCTCATGACTTTTCACTCATGAGTGTTTTTCTGAATTACTTCATTGTAAAACTCAGGAGTGAAATACTAAAATACAAACAGAGAATAATATTTAAGCATTTTACTACTGAGTTTTTACTCCTGAATTTTTGCTCAAAAGTGTTTTCCTGTTCTTACTTCATTGGAAAACTCAAGAGTGTTTTCCTGTCTTACTTCACTGTAAAACTAAGGAGTGTTTTCCTGTCTTACTTTATTGTAAAACTCAGGAATGAAATACTTAAATATTATTTTTTGTTTGTATTTCTTTGAAAATGCTGATCTGGTTATTTTATCTGCGACATATTGTACCAAAGCTGGAAAAATACAGAAATGTTTGGCAGCTGCATATATTGATTGAAATTATATTTCTTCCCATGTCTCTGTATTTACAGATTTAACTGGTCTCGGATATTTATATTTTCCAGTACCCCCCATTAACAATTCTGACTGAAGATTATTCAAAGGATTATCAAGTTTTTGCCTGTTAATGTGATCAATCACAAAATCTTTTTTGATCAGACCATAAAAACACTCATACACAAATCTGTGCCAGAGATACCTTTCCCCCAACATCGAACATGAGATAACCAGCATCATAAACAGAACCAACTGGCATTTTAGTTGACAGCTCCTAATCAGACCAGCACGTGATGATTCATAATTCTTGATGATGGGATGTTTTACAAATTCATTTGCGTCATTTTCTTGTTCCATTTATATAGTAAATATTATTTATCTAAATTATTATTTTATTACTAGCAAAAAATATGAAGAATTCTGCTAGCGTGAAAATCTAACGAGATAGTCCTCAGTGGTTTTTTACGGAAGATTCAATGATATCATTCATTTTATCATAATACCATTTCAAAGCTCTGTATTTTTTACCGCCACATCCTACACACATCTGCGTTTCCACCCTGACTCCCTTGTTACATTTCAAACAAGGCTTTGGTCCTAGAATTCCTCGTTGCACACTCTGCATATGGTATCCACAGAATTCATTTACACAAGCCTTATTACAAGGTGTTGTAGATTCAATCATCAACAACTTGCAACTATTCTTTGCTTGAATCATTGTGTATTATAAATTAAAGTTTAACGATAGAGGAATTTACAAGATTATCTGCAATCAAGTCCTCTCAGGCTAAACTTGATCTTGAAAGAATAAACCAACTTACCAAGGCGAGCTCTGGTGGATGTTGATTTGATAAATAAGACTTTAGTCAATCAGATCCGTGAAGCCAAGAGAGTTTTGCAACGATGGTGCGGCTCATGTATGATCAAATTCAGAATTAGGCAAGACAATATTGATGCTACAATGAATGACCAGAAAGCAAGAACAATCATTAATTATCTTGACGTTAAACACAGATAATTTTTGGAATAAAATTTTTTGTAGCAGTAGACACTGTCGAATGAACCTGGATCATCTGTGACAAACATGATCCTGTTCGAGAATCACACTGTGGTGGGGAAGTTGTCATGTTAATTAAAAATTCCAAACCAGGAATACTGATGGGTATCGACAAACCAAATTATGAGCAAGCATACCCTGTGATGGCAGATGTTTATGTGATAGATCTGCTGAATGATAAGTTTAGCATTAATGATCTTGGACCAATGAAAATTTCAACCCTGAATTGTGTTGCTGAAAGAGTTATAGAACATTTTTCAAATGTGATATGTGGAAATGGTTTAACAGATCAGAGACACAAAACAATAAATAAATGGGCCAAGCACGTTCAAGACGATGGAGCTACGATCAATGACATTGCCGAGTTGGAAAAAAACAAAATTTCCAATAAGGGTGAAGATGCTGACCAGTGAGATTTTGTACGAATCGAAATATAAATCAAATGGAGCTTTGATAGAGATTCTTGATCATAACGCTCATGCATACACGTCAGATGTAACATTATTTCCATGAACTCAAACTGTTAAATTTTATGACAGTGATATGTTCGATTTCATCAGACATATCAGTAAGAGCAACCCTGTATCCATGTGGTTGTTTCAAAGTTCCAAATGTAGAAATTATGCTCAGTTTGTACAGCCTAATGGAGATATTTATTGTACAGAATCTCTTCATGGCGAAATGATGAAGACTGCGTTAAAATACATGAACGATACTGATGTTATTGAACAATTGCTCAGTAACTGCTTCACTGATCTGTCAGTTGCTGCTCACTTTGCTCAGGAGGAAAATTCATGGATGGCCAACACGGTTGGAATTTTTTCAAGAGAATACAATGCAGTTATGTCGAATACGTACACGGCAGACTGTGGATTACTAAATATGATTATAAGGATGTTGTCTTGGCTGATATGGTTGCATGTTATCCTGGAAGTTTTCTTGGAATGGGAGAGTGTTCTGAGTATTTTAAAAGATTTGGACATCCAACACATGAGACTCGAATTGTGATAAATGGACCCTTGCCAGATTCTGACATGACTGGATTTGCATGCATTGAGTCTTTCGAGTTTGCACTGGAAAACCTTCATCCGATTGTTGCTGTTTGCTTTGGTTGCCATTTTAATAAATGTGGTTGGACTCCAATAGTTTTACTGCAATATATGCTTGATGCAAAAATACTTATGTTGTTAACTGTCAGTGAAGCAATAATATCATATCATCCACAAAAACATGTCTGGCTACCAAAAGCCCCTGACATCGTCAAGGGTGATGAGGGCAACGAAGATGTCAATTACGATATCAGAGACTATGAAATTAAACCTGCAAAAGATCTTGGCAGAAAAATAATTTACAAAAGGAGGATCGTATGGTCATAAACGACATTGTACAAGATTAATTACCAACGATGCTGAGCTCAACTTTATAATTGCTGATATAAATGAGAAAAATGTATTTGTAAATTGAAATAATGTTAACCTATCAGATGGAACTAAACTAGGAACAATTGTCAGCTACAGTGATGGCGACTCACCAGAGTTTTCTCATTTATGATCTTCGATTTTAGCGTATGTTTCGATAAACTTATTATCGATGATGAACAGATTTCCTCATACTGCAGTTAGAGTTGCCACAGATTCATTTTATACCAGTAAAAAAAAAAGCAGGATTGCTAAATGAATTACAAACTGGCATTGATGCATCATGGGGTGAATGAAGAATAAAAATAGAAAAATACTCAGTTATTCTGTATCTGCTGATTATAGATCCCCAGATGGAGAGATATAAAAATAGTCAAATGTCACAACCATCAGCAGCACCATTGGTATATGATCCTGTGGCCAGACATAAAACAGTTTATCTTAATGGACCTGGTGGTTCTGGTAAAACAACACGTGCGATTGAATTATTTTGGAATCTCGATATGATTGTACTAACTCCGACTCACCGACTTGCCAGAGAGATGAAAGAATGAGTGGTTAAATCTCATACTTATCAAAGTTTCTTTCAATGGAAGGGAGATGTGTGGACACCTGAATGAATGGGTGAGAAATATATTCCTAAGATCATTATTTGGGATCAAATATGCATGGTATCCGTTGATGCATTAAAAATGTTCTTGATTGGTTATTGACTCGAAATACTGCTGTTATCATGTGTGGCAATCATGGTCAACCACCACCTTTTGTTGGCTCATCTCCTCATGACTCGTTAAAAGAATATGTAGTTTATTATGAGGAAATACTTGATGATCATAGAACTATTGATGAATCGCTGAAAGAGTTCAAAAAGCTAATCAGACTGCAGCCAGATAAGATTCAATGTGAAATAATGCGTGAAATAATTCCAGAAACAACAAACGACGATTTTTGGAGTTTGTGGAGACCTGCTGATTTGATAGTTGCAAGTCAGAATATAGTTCGTGATTCACTTCAGCAACAATTATTTCTGTGACATAAAGAGAAATTTTCAGATCTACTTGTACTACTGTGTTATTGCCCAGCAGATACACATAAACAAAATATTGATGTTGAAATTCCTGGACCCTTGACAGAGAAACAAAAGCTTGTTCTTACTGATATTGTTGTTGTTCTTGTGGATGTTGCTGAGAGCGCGTTAGCGATGGATAAATCTCCATGGACTCTAGGATATGCTATAACCATTAAATTCATCACAGGGATTAGCTATTTCAGATACTATTATTTGGATTGTTTATGATTGTATCAAATGGTCAAATTTAGCTTTGCGGTGTCAAGAGGCAGAAGAATGTCTCAGCTACAAAGGGTTATCATAGAATGTGCAATGACTAATAATCAAACTCAGGAAATCAATGCATCATTGTTAAATGATATAGTAAGGAAAAAATTAGCTGGTTATCAGCAGTGTGATAAAAGAATTAAGTGCAACCTTGATCTTGATGTTAAGTTTACCATGACACTGAAACAACAACAAAATAATCAGTGTGCTTGCTGTAACATTGATAGCAGTCTCAGCCACACATGCGAAAATGTGATGCTGACCTGTCTTAAGTGTATCGATGTCGAGGAGCTTGTGTCCTGCTAACAAATCGTTCTTTACAGAAGTGAAGGCGGTGGTATTTGTGTATCTTCAGGAATTACTTGTAATTGTTCACGTACAAATCCACGCTGAGGAGCAGCTGAATCTAGTTTGTAGATTGCAGGTCTATCCATGGATCTTACCACGCTGGAAATTTTATGTGTGGTTGCACTCCAGACTGGCTCAGTCGCTCTTTTTTTACCCCCTCCCTCAAGCTCCCCCGGCTCATATAAATACCTGAAGTCACATTATCTAGTACTGGTTGTTTTGAGAAAGAGTCATGTTGCTTAAACTGTAGGTGTTTCTTTGATATTGCATCAATGGGGGTCATAGAAATTCCATGAGTAATTTCATTATTTAATGCAGCTATCACACTTGGTAGTCTTGCAAACCATTCACAAGATCTCTTGTCTGCCTGAACCTTGTTCAGGGATATTTCCTGCGCATATTGATATCCAAACAATCACTCAGCAAGTGTTCGATTAAATCGCTCAATGATTGCCTGATCACGATGAATTGCTGTGTGCCCTCATCTGATTTTGATGTTATGTTGTTTCATCAGAGATCTTACTGCACCAAGAAATTCTTTGCCAGGATCAACCTGTAATAACTGTGGCCATCGTAGGCTACCTGTGTTGATCAATTCGTTAAAACACAGATGCAACTTCAGTTGCTGTCTTTGTTGATAGAGCTTCTGCTTCTTTATATCTACTTGCAACATCAATGACAGTCAACATGTATCTGTATGTGCGCGATTGACATCAACCAGTTTTAATAGTATCAGGCGGTAAAAAAAAAATATACGCTTTATGAACTTCATTGGGAGTACTGACATCAAAATGTGTGTACTAAATTTTTTTTCGGTGGTGCTAGATAAATTTGCCATATAATCTGTCATGCTAACCAATCTGCAGCAACAGAACGTTTGACACCTGCCGCATCAGTGAGTTTATTAATCGTTGCTCTACCCCTCCAATATCCTCTTGGGCTATAATAAATCGATTCCATATAATAGTTATCTATGATTAATTACCAGCCCCTAGCACTAGTTTACCTTTAATTGCAGATCTTATTAAAAAAATCAGCAAGTGATTCTCTGAGAGATTTATTTTTTTTACAGACTAACTGCGATCCAACTTCACGTCTGCAATATGTCATTGTTGTAAATCTGGATTTTTATATACAACATCATGAATGTGCATGCTTGATCAATCGCAGTTATTGGATACTCTCCAGATCTTGATCTTTTCCGCCAAGTCGGATATCAAGTCGGGTTCCAGGACCACAACAGTTATATCCAGGAAGATGTTTCTTGCAGGATACTTAGCCCATGGAGCCCCTGGTAATTTTCCCAGTGAAGCAGCAATATCTCCACGTTTCATGAGAGACAACTTTGTATTTTTCGTACCACATTTCACACACTTGCCTGTAAGTGCACGCTTTTTATTCCTCGTCACAATATAAATTCATATAATTATTGTATATTTCTACAACATAGATATCATTGAGCAAATCAAGGGCTACCAAATTTTATCAAAGCAATTATCATGGGTCCTTCCAGGTCTGGTAAAACACAATTGCTGCTTTACCTGACAATGAGATGGCTCAAGTGGGATGAAGGCGGAAATGATGTTATTGGCTTCATTACTGATATTAATGATGTGCCGTTGCTAGATGCTCTCGATGGATGTATTAATAATCCCATAGTGTACGATGATGTGATGCTAGACAAACAGTCAAATCAAGCTAGAATATTCACTTGAGGAAGACATAAAAACACTGATATTATTTATGTTACTCAACAATATGCACAGATACCTAAAGTGATCAGAGACAACTGCAGTTTTCTGGTTGTCTTTAATGGAGTTGATATTCATATGCTAAGAAACATCCACCAGACTTGGTGTTCAGGAGACATGGATATGTTTAAGTTTAGAAACTTCTCAAAAGTGCAAATGATTCCTCATGGATTTATCACAATAAATTTACATGATCCTCGGTTGTGATATCGCATAGGTCTCGACAAAAATTTTGGCTGAGAAACAAGTTACTTTTTTTTACCATGCTACAACAGCAGGGAAGGGATGACCAACAGTGAGTGTCCTGGTGTTTTACACCAGGGGTTGGTAAATGAGGACACGTAAAAGTTTGAAAATACAAACGTCAAAAGAAAAAAACATGTAGAGGTTTCAGTTTAGCATTTTTGGCCTTGTATTCTAATTTTTGTAGGAAGTTTTATTTTCAAAAATGGACTGCTCTAAAAGTTGTCGGATTCACTCTCTCTGCTGCTGTTTAACATGATGGGGAGGTGTACACAAATTTTAGTTATCATTACATTTTTCTGTTGGGCTAGGTGTACACAAATTTTTAGTTATCATTACATTTTCCTATTGGGCTTGGAACCCTCCAATTATTAAATGTGATTTATCGCAACCATCAACAAATTTGTCAGTCACAGGATTAGAACGCTAATTTCCACATGCTGAGAATGAAAATCCGCAGCGCCAACGCTCTGGCACAAAGCTTTCTTACTATCATATATTTAAAAAATTATGATGCTGTTACCAATACTGGAAATAGCCTGGCTTACATCCAAGTGGGGGTGGCTTATTTTTCTCTTTGCCCCCCCCGACATAGTCCATTGTGATAAACTACACAGTTTGATAACAATATTGTGTTGTATTTGTTGAGACAGAACTAGCAATATGTCTATTAAATTTATATATTTATTTCTGGCAAATGGTGTAACACACCAGAGAGGACAATGATAATGTTTTTTAAGAAACAAAGGAACCCCAACAAAAAATATAAGTTTTCTCCACAGGTGGAGCTGTCATAAATTATTACACAGCTTATAACACTGCCCTGTAACACAGATACAAGCAAGGCTACTGTTTAATCCCTCCACAAGTGGATGAAGTAGAGTTATCTCCTTTCATTCCCGAGTTTTACTTAGGAGTGAGATACTGAAATATTATTTTTTGTTTATATTTCTTTGAAAATGCTGAGTTGGCTACATTATCTGATATATGGCATACTGAATGCCATCAAATATCAAAATAGTTTCCAGCTTTGTTCTTTGATGAAAATTTTGTTTTGCCTGTATCTGTATTTACAGATTTAACTGGTCTCAAATTTTTTAAAATTATTTCCAGTTTTTCCACGTGCAGAATTCTGACTCTGTGTAATAGCCTGAAGAGTATTTAAAGAATTATCAAGTTTTTGGCCATAAATATGATCAATTACAAGTCCATCCTTGATCATACCATAAAAACATTCATACACAAATCTATGGGCATGTTACTTTGTTTTTCCAGCACCAAACATGATAACCAGCATTAGTTACAAAACCGACTGGTTGTTTTAGTCATCAGTTCCTAATCACACCAGCAGGCGATGCCTCATAATTATTGATGATGGGAGGCGTTACAAATTCATCAGCACTATTTCCTTGCTCCGTTTATGTTGTATATATTATTTGTCTAATTTATTATTTTATTACTAGAAAAAAATATGTAGGATGCTACTGGTGTGAAAATCTAGCAAGATATTCTCAAGTGTTTTTTATAGGGGATTCAATGCCATCATTTTTTTATTATAATACCATTTCAAAGCTCTGCATTTTCTGCCTCCACAGTCTACACACAAATGCGTTTCCCCCGACTCCGTTATTACATTTCAAACACGGCTTCGGTCCTAGACTCCCTCGTTGCACACACTATAGGTGGTATCCACAGAAATCCGTTACACAAGACTTATTACAAGGAGTTGTAGATCCAATCATCAACCACTTGCAACTATTCTTTGCTTGAAACATTGTAGATTATAAATTAAAGTTTAATGATAGAAGAATTTACAAGATTGTCTGCAATCAAACCCTCTCAAGCTAGATTCGATCTTAACAGAATAACCCGACTTGTCGAGGTGAGCTCTGGTGGATGTTGATCCTGATTTGACGAACCAGACTCTAATCGCTAGTATCCGTGAAGCCAAGAAAGAGTTTTGCAACAATGGCGCGGCTTATGTGTGGTCAACATTCAGAATTAGGCAAGACGATAACCCCCGAATTGATGCTAAAATGAATGACCAGCTAGAAAGGACAATCATTAATTATCTTGACGAACAAAGACGTCTTTTCGGAATAAAATTTATCTTAGTGGTGGATGCCGCCGACATAACCTGGATTATCTGTGACAAACGCGACCCTGTTCAAGAATCACACTGCGCTGGGGGTGTTGTCACATTAAGTAAAAATTCCAAACCAGGAATACTGATGGGTATCGACAAACCGTATTATGAGCGTGCATACCCTGTAACGGCAGTTGTTTATGTGATATATCCACTGAATGATAAGCCTAGTATTGATGATCTTCGACCAATGAAAATTTCGACCTTAAATTGTGTTACTGAAAGAGTCACAGAACACTTTACAAATGTGTTACAGGGGGAATGGTCTAACAGATCTGAGATGCAAAAAAATAAATGAATTGGCTGAGCGCGTTAAAGAAAATGGAGCTACGATCAGAGATGTTGCTGAGTTGCAAAAGAAATTAAAATTTCCAATAAGGGTGAAGACACGAACTGGAGAGATTTTGTACAAATCAAAACATAAATCAAAGGAAGCTTCAATAGAGATTGTTGATCATTAACACTCACGCATGGACATCTGATGTAACATTATTTCCAAGAACTCAAACTGTTAAATTTTATGACGGTGATTTGTTCAATTTTATCAGAAATATCAGTTAGAGCAAGCCTGTATCCGTCTGGTTGTTTCAAAGTTCCAAATGTAGAAATTATGATCAGTTTGTATGGCCTAATGGAGATATTTATCTTAATTCAGAGATGAAGAAGATTGCGTTAAAATACACGAACGATGCTGATGTTATTAAACGATTACTCAGTAATTGCTTAACCATTCCGTCAGTTGCTGTTCACTTTGCTCAGGATGAAAATTCATGGAAGCCAACACGGCTTGAATTTCTTTTAGATATACAATGCAGTTGTGTTGAATACAGACTCAGCAGATTGTGGAATGCTAAATAGGATTATATGGATGTTGTCTCAGTTGATATGGTTGCCATGTTATCCTGGAAGTTTTCTTGGAATGGGAGAGTGTTTTAAGTATTTCAATCGATTTGGACATCCAACACATGAGACTACTCGAGCTGTGATAAATGGACCCGTGCCAGATTTTGATAAACGTGGTTGGACTATAATAATTTTATTATGATATATGCTTGATGCAAAATTATTGATGTCGTTAACCGTGAGCGAAGCAATAATATCATATCGTCCACAAAAACAAGTCTGATTACCAAAACCCCCTGACGATGTTAGGGGTGATGAGGGCGACGAAGATGTCAGTTATGATATTAGAGAATATGAAACTAAACTTGCAAAAGATCTTGGCAGAAAAATAATTGGGAAATTTACACAAGGAGGATTATATGATCATAAACGACATTGTACAAGATTAATTACCGATGATGCTGAGCTCGATTTCATAAATGCTGATACAACAGAGAAAAATATATTTGTAGATCGAAACAATGTTAACCTATCAGATGGAACCAAACTAGGCACAATTGTGAGCTATACAATTGTGAGCGACTCACCACAGTTTACTCATTTAAGATCTTTGACATTAGCGTATGTTTCGATAAGCGTATGTTTCGATAAACTTATTATTGACAATAAACTGATTTCCTGACACCGCAGTTCGAGTTGCCACAGATTCATTTGATATCAATAAGAAATATGCAGAATTATTAAATGAATTAAGGATCGACATTGATGCACCATGGGGCGAGTGGAGAATAAAAAGAGAAAAAAAAGTTATTCTGAATCTGCTGATTATAGATCTGAGGAGATATATTATTAAAATAGTCAAATGTCACAACCATCATCGGAACCATCGGTATATGATCCTGTGGCCAGACATAAAACAGTTTATCTCAAAGGACCTGGTGGTTCTGGTAAAACAACATGCGTGACTGAATTATTTTGAAATCTTGACATGATTGTACTAACTCTGACTCACCAGCTTGCCAGAGAGATGAAAGAAAGAGGAGTTAAATCATACTTATCACAGTTTCTTTCGATGCAAGGGAGATGCATGGACACCTGAATGAATGGGTGAGAAATATATTCCTAAGATCATTATCTGGGATCAAATATGCAAGGCATCCACTGACATATTAAAAATATCTCTTGATTGGTTATTGACTTGGAATACTGCTGTTATCATGTGTGGTGATCATGGTCAACCACCAGCTTTTGTCAGTGAATCGCCATATAGCAGGTTAAAAGAATTTGTAGATTATTGTGAGGAAATACTTGATGATGATGGAGCTGTTGATGAATAGCTGAAAGAGTTCAAAAAGTTAAGCAGATAAGTTAAGCCGGATAAGATTTAATGTGAGATAACGTGTAAGGTCATTCCAGAAACAACAAACAACAATTTTTGGAATTTATGGAGGCCTGCTGATTTCATAGTTACAAGTCGGAAGATAGTTCGTGATTCACTTCAGCAACAATTATTTCTGTGACATAAAGAGAAATTTTCAAATCTACCTGTACTACTGTGTTATCGCCCAGCAGATACACATAAACAAAATACTGATGTTGAAATTCCTGGACCCTTAACAGAGTCAAGGAAAAAACAAAATTCATTCTTAATGATGTTGTTGTTGTTCATGTTAATGATGATGAGAGCGCGTTAACGATGGATAAATCTCCATGGACTCTAGGATATGCTATAACTATTCATTAAATCATAGGGATTAACCATTTCGGACACTAATATTTGGATTGTCAATGATCGCATCGAATGGTCAAATTTAGTTTATCTAGCAGCATCTCAAGTCAGAAAAATATCTCAGCTATGGAGGGTTATCATAGACTGTGCAATGAATAATAATAATAATCAAACTCAGGAAATCAATGCATCGTTGTTAAATGATATAGTAATGAAAAAACCAGCTGATTATCAGCGATGTGACAAAAAAGCGTGACTTCAATTTTGATGTTGAATTTATCATGATGCTGAAATAGCAACAGAACAATCACTGTATTCGCTGTAATATAGTAACATTGTGGCAGTATTCTCCTAATGACCCATGACAATTTACTGTGGACAGAATTAATAGTAGTCTCAGCCACACACGTGAAAATGTGATGATGACCTGTCTTGAGTGTAACTGATGTTGAGGAGCCAGTGCTTTATTGCTAACGAATCAACCTGCACAAAAGTGAAGGCAGTGGTAATTGTGTATCTTCAGGAATTACTTTAATTGTTCATGTACAAATCCACATTGAGGAGCAGTTGAATCTAGTTTGTAGATTGCAGGTCTACCCGTGGATCTTAAGACGCTGGAAATTTTATGTGTGGTTACACTCCAGACTGGGTCAGTTGCTCTTATTTTACCCCCTCCCTCAAGCTCCCCTGGCTCATATCAATATCTGACGGTCACATTATCTAGTACTGGTTGTTTTGAGAAAGAGTCATGTTGTTGCACTGCTATGTGTTTCTTTGAGATTGCATTGATGGAGGTCATAGAAATTCCACAAGTAATTTGATTATTTAACGCAGCTAGCACACTTGGTAGTCTTGCAACCCATTCACGAGATCTCTTATCCCCGGACTTAAGGTCGGTAGATATATCCTGCGCATATTGATATCCAAACAATCGCTCAGCAAGTGTTTGATTAAATAGCTCACTGATTACCTGATCGCGATGTATTGCAGTGTGCCCTCGTCTGATTTGACTTGCTGTTTCATCAGAGATGTTGCTGCACCAAGAAATTCTTTGCCAGGATCAACCTATAGCAACTGTGGCCATCACAATAGTCCTTGTCAATAAATTCGTTCAAACACAGATTCAACTTCAGTTGCTGTCTTTGTTGATAGTGGTTCTGCTTCTTTACATCTACTTGCAATGTCAACGACAGTCAACGCATATTTGTATGTGTGCGATTGATGTCTACCAGTTTTAAAAGTATCATGTGGTAAAAACAAAATATCTGCCTGATGAAAATCATTGGGAGTGGTAACATCAAAATTTGCATACTTAATTTTTTTAGGTGGTGGTAGATAAATTTGCCATATTGCCTGATTAATTACCTGCCCCTAGCACTAGTTTACCTTTCATCGCAGATCTTATAAAAAAATTAGCAAGTGATTCTCTGAGAGATTTATTTGTTAGACTTTAGAGTGTGAATCAACTTCATGTCTGCAATATGTCATTGTTGTATATCTGGATTTTTATACGTGACATCATGAACGTGGCATGCTTTGTCAACCGCATTTATTGGATACTCTCCAAGTCTTGATTGATCTTTCTCGTCAAGTCGGATATCAAGTCGGGTTCCAGGACCACAATAATTATATCTAGGAATATGCTTCTCGCAAGGATACTTAGCCCATATAGCCCCTGGTAATTTTCCCAGTGAAGCAGTGAGATCTCCGCCTGTTGCATGAGAGATAAATTTGTATTTTTTTGTACCACATTTCACAACACTTGCCTGTAAGTGCACGCTTTTTATTCCTCACTGTTATTGTTTTTAATCTACTGGTGGGTGTGGGTGCTCTGAATCGAACACAAAATAAATCCATATGCTTATTATATTTCTACAACATGAATGTCATCAATTTCTCAGCGACACGCATGCAAGAGCCAGTCAAGCATCATCCAGTGCTACCAAATTCTATTTAGTGCAATTATCATAGGTCCATCTGGGTCTGGTAAGACGCAATTGTAGGTTAACCTGAACATGAGATGGCTCAAGTGGGATAAGTTGTATTTAGTGGCACCATCTGTAGGTGATCAGCGATGCTACAATGTGCTTAACGATTTTAATGAAAATGCAAAGTTGTTGGATGAGGACAGCAATATTATTGATTTTATCACTGACATTAACGATGCGCCATTGGTAGATGATCTCAACGGGACATCAGCAATCTCAAAGTATACAATGATGTGATGCCAGACAAACAATCAAATCCAGCTCGGATATTTTCCCGAAGCAGACACAAAAACACCAACATTATATATTTTACTGAGCGATATGCGCAAATACCTAAAGTGATCAGAGGTAACTGCAATCTTCTGATTGTCTTTAATGGTGTTGATATCCACACACTAAGAAACATCCACCAGACTTGGTGTTCAGGGGATATGGATATGATTAAGTTTAAAAACTTCTTCTCAAAAGCGCAAACGATTCCTCTTGGATTTATCATGATAAATTTACATGATCCTTGGTCGCGATATCGCATAGGTCTCAAAAAAATGTTTGGTTGAGAGACCTGCCACCTGACTGCATCGACGAGCAACAGGTGTTTTACATCAGGGGTCAGTAAATAAATTTTACACGCAAGCATCAATAACCCTGTAGAGGCCTCGGTTTAGTGCAACCCGGTTAGAGGTCTCGGTTTAGCATTACTGATGCATGTATTTTCATTTTTCGTAGGAAGCTTTATTTTCCAAGATAAACTTGGTCTGTTCATCCTCCATAGGAAGCTTTATTTTCACAAATAAATTTGGTCTTTTCACCCTCCATGCTGCTTAGATGCAGATGGATGGACAGAAAAAGATGATCATACATATAAACCAATGGACAGATAGATTAGATGATCATACATGCAGACAGATGGAAAGAAAGATGATCACACATATTGATGGATGGACAGAGTAATATCATATGACTTTATTCATTCCTGGCAGGGATAAATATTCCTCTGCTAGTCATACCTTAGGGGGTCTGATTGGGCCTGATCTCCAGTTTTGCTCAATCTGATGTTGCCGCATGTACAAACATTTCCATGGACTTCTTGGTGAGCCCTGACGCCGACGGAAACGGTTATTACCAAACACAAGAGCTTCATCAATACTCTCATCATGACATTTTTCACGCCACAGAAGGTTGTCCTCAGCAAGTACGCGCCAATAGCGACAGGTTTGTGCAGCCTGGAGCAAGTCTTTGGGTTCCAAGAATGACAGAACATACAGTGCAAGCTGCAACAAAATTTATACTTAAATATGAAGCTGGTTTACTTTGGCTTTGCAAAAAGATGCTTGTATGGATTATGATGCTGATCCTGATATTAACAAAATAAAGAAAAAAAATCCAACACAACCTATATACAGTATTCAACATACATGTATAATGAACTAAAAAATCCTTCTATGGATAATAAAACAGGTACTGTAAGCTAAAAAATCATTCTACAGATAAAGTTTGATGTTAGACTTACCATCATTAGTACATACTGACCATGTCAAAAACAATATTCTGTTCATCAAAAAGGCCTATCTGGCCACATAGTTAAGGCCTACTCTGGCCACATAGTCAACGCCTACTCTGGCCACATAGTCAAGGCCTACTCTGGCCACATAGTTAAGGTCTGCTCTGGCCACATAGTCAAGGCCTACTCTGGCCACATAGAAAAGGCCTAGGCCTACTCTGGCCACATAGTCAAGGCCTACTCTGGCCACATAGTCAAGGCCTACTCTGGCCACATAGTTAAGGCCTACTCTGGCCACATAGTCAAGGCCTACTCTGGCCACAGTTAAGGCCTACTCTGATCACATAGTCAAGGTCTACTCTGGCCACATAGTTAAGGCCTACTCTGGCCACATAGCTATTGATGTGAGGTATGTCAGTTTCTTTTTGCTTGCTATGTATTCTCACCATCTGTATTTGTTAAATACATGTTTATGGAACTTTGATTATGACAGTGTTTTACGCCAAGAATTAGTTTTTATATCATCAACATCGCAAATACTTTCATGTATGACTTGTGTAATATTTTTGAGGCTGATTGTGTACATGTGTGCATGTTTACTGGGAGTATAATTTTTCACTGTAATTTCCTGGTTAACAATAATCCAGGTAAACACTGTAACACTGCATATGAAATAATGTTAGAAAGAAAATATTTTTAAAGAACTAAATGAGTACAACATTTGCTAATTTGTGTTATAGGCAAAGAAAAAAACAATGTTTTGGTCAAAAAGAATGAACTTTTCTGCACACGTGTCATATATATATATATATATATATATATATATATATATATATATATATAATACGAAAGAAAAACTTTTAGTATGCATTGTGATACTAATTGAGCAACATCAAATGTTATTTATCTGATCACATGCAAAAAATGTGGCATCCAATATATTGGACAAACCAGTCAACAAATATCTAAACATATGAACCAACATAGATCAGACATAAAAAATGATATCAATCAATCATTTTCATCTCATGTTGTCACACATTTTAACAAGAGTTCCCATACTTTGCAAGATTTCTCCTTTCAACCTATTGTTATAGCTGATTCCGAGATGGAACATCTGCTAAAGGAAACCTATTGGATTCACTGTCTTAATGTGGTATATCCAAAAGGTCTAAATTCCAAAACACTATATGACATTCATTAATCAATATTTTTTTTAATTATGTACCCTGTTTGCAATTAGTTAAGAATATTTTAATATTATTCTAATTTACTGAATAACATAACTAGTGAAAGTATAAATATCATAAAAATAAGTTTAATAAGTCTTTAAAAATGAAAGGGCATTTTAAAATTAATTCTGAATATATTATGATTAATTATTTATAAATACTTATTTATTTTATGATTATAAGTATTATGCACACCATAAATTTTTTATTATATAATTTGAGTTTTGATGAAATACTGAACATTTGTCAATAATATATCAAGATATATATATATATATATATATATATATATATATATATATATTATACATATATATCATGTGCATCATACATGATAAAAATAAAAATATTAATAGAACTGTTTATCTCTATTTATTCATAAGTTAAATATATATATATAGAGAGAGAGAGAGAGAGAGAGAGAGAGAGAGAGAGAGAGAGAAAGAGATAGTTACTACATTTGTGTGGGAAAATATGAACGAGTTTTTTCAGATGGATACTGTATGGCGTTGGGAGTGCAGTGTATCCATCCAACAAAACGAGTTCATATTTTCCCATATAAATGCAGTAACCATTTTATAATATACTCATTTTCTTATTCTACCTAAGGCTCAATTATATAAACAAAAAAATACACTAAAAGAAATAAAGTAATTAAATTTATGGTGTATTTCAAAATAAATACACAAGCACAGATTCATCAGTACACAACAGCAATATTAATGTGCACATAACTCTGCCCATAAAAATGTAACTAAGTCGCGTGCTCGACATTACTTTAAAAAAGAATTGATGCTTTTTGTCTACATAAACTTGAAATTTACAGTCATATTGTGAATGAATGGGCATTGCAACATCTTTACAGTTGGTCTGGAATGAATGGATATTTTCTTTTTACATCGATTCTACTCAATTCTGCTGGATTTATTAGTTGTTTCAATTACAAACAAAATACATATGTCTGTGATTTGACTCAGCTGCATGTGTGTTTCTGTTCTGTCACTGAATGTTTGGAATCATAATGTGAGAAAAACCTAACTCTTTCAACTGTAAAATTATCAAAAAGATGCTATGGAATTTCACATTATTTCGTTTTGAGTGCAGTAAGTAGAATTCACTTAGAACGTAGTCAAAATTATAGTACAATTTCGATAAATGTGTAAGCAAGCTTTAGAACCCATGGTATAGCTCATGCAATTCGGATATGCAGAACGAAGAAAGTACATTTTGAGGAAATTCAAGATGCAAAAATTTAAGTATATTTTTGCCATTCTTATTACCAGCTAAAGAAGATATGTTTATGCATGGTCACATTCCCCAGTTATTTTGTGACCTGTACTCAGTATCATGGCATCTACCACTAGCCTAAATCCGGAACATTGTATCCACATAGTTAACACCGAAAACTGCAAAGCATCTGTGGTATCACAATACATTCACCCAGCGGAAATAAGAATTTTTTTGTTGTCTTGTCTTATTGGCTCTGAGGCTCTTACTTTTCTAACAAGCACTTCATTTCCTTTTTTTTCCCACGAATTTAGTACTTTCAAGCAGAAAATGGTATGTATCTGACAAAATGCGATAGCCCTTGCCCTCAGTATGCTTTTCTATGCTATTTTTATATACCGCAGAGATCACTGGTCATAGTCTCAACAATTCCATTAAGGAAATGCTAGAACATTTCTCCTAAATAACTGTTTAAATGATCAGAATGGTATTTTCAATACTGCGTCTCTCACATTAAATGATCAGAATGGTATTTTCAATACTGCGACTCTCACGTTTTGTTGTGGACATTGTGATTATCACGTTCATTCATTTGCTTGTTTTAAAATTTCATTTTTGACTCTGTAAACTCGTCCACATCAATTTATCATCTTTACTTTCAAATACATGAAACAACTGTTTTAGTTCATCCACAAACAAATCTAATAAACTGAAACCTAAAGCCTACTACATGAGTGTACATGGATTGTTTACAAATTAGTTCCTTAGGCACACTATTTAAGTATAGTTTCTAATACACTTTTGGGCACACATGTCATGAACCTGAGTGCAATATGAAGGTGTGCAATGTTATAAAATGCTGCACAATTCTGACAATGTAAAGTTAATGGAGAAAAAAAAGGAGTACATAATAAATACACACCCACACCCACACACTTTCCTACAAACACACACCTAAAACAGCAGAATAAATACTTAAACTATGTGAAGAATTGTACCTCTTTAGGAAGCAGTGATATGAAGTCCCGCTGGAACTGAGGCTCTATGACCTGCATCATGTGACGCACCTGCGTAGGATCACAAAGTTTGATTAGCTCATCTACAGCCATTAGACGCTCTGCGTTGCCCCAACTCTAAAAGTAAACATGTACACAGGTACAGTAACCATACCAGACCATGTGAACATTCTAGATCCAGGTCTGCTACTGACTGTTTTTGTAGTTTTATATGTCTTATATACATATTAGTATGGTAAATTTAATTCCTATTTTTAGAAAATAAAATTAAGAACAAGAGTCCTAGTTTGTGACTACTGGTGGAAAATAGTAAAAGCATATTAACATCAAGAAAAATGTTTACCTCTTTAAAAGATAAAATTATCTACCATCAAAAAGACAATTCTAACCTACTATGCACTGTGTTGTACAGCTCTCTCCTTGTTATAACCTGGTAGTTGGGGTCCATAACTGTGTCATGTATTGAACAGCAATATTGCAAAAATGATAAAATTGTTTAATGTACTTGTGTATTGGGTGGAGCGTACACAAAATGCCTTTTGAATGTATAGTAATACTGTTAGTTTATGTAAATTGTTTTTTTTTGTCACTGGATGGTATTTGTACATTTAATTATGTCTGATAATATTCAAAAAGTAAATAAAGATATACCAAGCTATACCAAGCTTTAGATTGCTTTCTTTCAACTCGTACTAATCGTACATATGATAGATCAGATCATGAGTAACATTAAAAACAATGAAATAAATACCTCATTTTACTAAATAAACCTGCCAGTAATAATTTCTATCTACAGCTGCATCAAGCTGAAAGTGATTTAAAGATGTTGTAATCACTTGCAACAAAAATGATTAAATTTAGATTGCTCAAGGTCACTACAGCCTGAAGTTAATAGCTTCATTCCATTTTAAGTAAGAGCTCGCAATCACATATTTACCACTTCTACACCTATTGTACAACTTAATTAATGAACATCTGTAACAAGTGCAATGAGTAATGCCATGTAATTTTTTTAATCAATAAAATATATTGTTTTCAGTTCAAAATATCGGTTACATATGATGATTAATGACTGAGTGACATCACATTATGTGCAGTGTGCTTTTAGCAATTCTAGAACATGGAATAACTGAAAGAAAGACAAAGTTACAAATGTATGTAATCTATTTAAAATCTAATGATGTCCAAAACAAACACTATGTTCACAAAAATTACTAATCCAAATAGAATAAACACATGAAGTGCATTTCCTACTAGAAATATTTTGCGATTTTATGTTGTCTGGGACCAGATCATTCTTGTTTTTTATTTTTTCTACTTTTTTTGTGCATAGTCTATGATATTTTTCAGCTAGATAATTTCAGACATGGTTTTGGTCCTCCATAAAAAAAACTGAAAAACAATATGCAAGGCGTTTAGGTGGTCCTGCCCCAATGGGTCTCAAAAGGCAGCACCATTGATCTGGGGGTCCAGGGGATCAAAGACCCTTGGCCAAAAATGCATTGTATGCTCATGCAAAACTGGTCCTGATGGACCATATTATCATAATATATTGCAAAGCTGTTACTTCATTCCCCCCAAAAATCATCTGAAAAAATAACAAACTTTCAACAATACCTGAAGAATTTCACAATGTTAATTGTCACATCAACTTGGTCTCCAATAATACTAGTGCTGAATTTATTAAATGTGCATTTCAGTGTTTGCACAATAAATTTAGTCACAATAATTTGTCCATTTTTGAAGCAAGCATTCTATTCCACCTTCCTCTTTTAGGAAATATCTATAAAATAAAACACCCAAATAAAATGCATCAACTATATACAAATAATTACATAAATTCACTTGTCCCTTCCCCCACTGGACACAACATAATGATAATGATATGACAGTCTTGTTCTTTTTGCGGACATAATGAATATTTCTCTTGCTTTCTTTTTGTCAATGAAGACATTTTTGTATCAGTGTCCAATCTTTTTTTTTTCAACTTTTTTTTTTTTTTAAAGCACCGCCTTGTATTGGCTGTAATATTTAATTTCTTAGTATGCAGCTTCTTTTGAGGTGCAGACTGCTACTCCAAAATATGACAACTGCAATTAGGGTAATTCAAATTTTTCCTGCAAAGTTCACATTGCCAGTCCTCTGGCTTTAAGTTCCTTATGAACTGACCAACTACATTTCCATTGAGCCATTCCGATTTCACCACATTTTTCAAACCATTATCCAAACTTTTTGTGTCCTGTTCTCTCTCAAAAACTCAAGATGCAATGTTTTGCAAGCATGCTTCCTTCTTTCCATTTGCTTCATGAAGATTCATTGGATAAGTAGAAACTTTTGACCAAACAATACTCTTTACCATGATCATGTGTTAAATAATATATGGAACAAATACTTTTACAAGGATTGTTGTGGTATGGGACCTGACAGAAATCAAGAATCTGATTGTTCTCATCAGGAGAAAAATGGAATTCTGCTTTAAAATAGAGAAAAATCATGTCCGCAATTTTCAGGGGCTGAATGTCCTGGCTTACTAGACACATCAGTCCTTACTTGAATGCAAATAAGGCTTCAGATACAGCATGTGGTTTCTGGCAGGTTTTCCTGGTTGCTGTCAATAGCAGATCCCACTTCCTGTCAATCAGGATCTAAATTTTCTTGTTTGTTGCTTAGGAAGAACTGGACGATGTCAGAATCAATCATACGTTCAACATTGGGGCAGTCCTCATCAATAATTCAATTTTGACGCAGTGCTGAACACTGTCAAATGAGTTAAATTATCCCTTCCTTCTCCATGAATCCCTTAAAACTACAATCCTATTGACAAATAAGCTTTCTTTTACCTGGTTGTCTCCCTTGCAAGATTAAATGTCTTAATTCACTTCAAAATACAGATAAGACTAAACTTTAAATCTGATTTCACTGGAAAGTAACATTTTATTGTTTGAATGGACTTTCTTTGTGCTGTAGCTACATTATGCAAATGAACATCTCTCTCTTCTGGGCTGCATTGCAATGTATTACAGAAAGCAGTGGCAAGTTCACAAGACAAGCCACTGCTCATCTTTTCTGCGATCTGTTGCCGTCCATGTGCCAAACAAATGGTCAACAACAACCTGGTCTTCTGTATAATCAGTGAGCTTGTTTACAGAAATCAAGTCATTGATCTTCTGGAGTGGCTTTAGTGCTAAAGGCAAATTGTACAGTCATGTGTACTTTAGCCAAATACAATAGTTGATATGTACCAATGACAAATATGGCTGATTAAAGACAAGGTTAATTTCAAAGGTACAATAGCCTGTAGGAATACAATACTTTTACCTTGCCTAAATACAAAATTAGCTAATTTGAGTTGAACTATGACTGTAAAAATATGTTCTGATAATGTCCAAATTAAGTACAGTAGTTTTTGATGTAAAAGGTTTCAGTTGATCAAAATGACTAGTTAATTTTTTTTTTTTAATTATAATTTTTATAATTTTGATTTTGGGGTCCATAGCACTAAATCATTACATCCGGAATTGCCTTAGGTGTGCTATAACAGGGGACAGCTGTACTAAACTTAGCACACTATAGTTAAGCCCCAAAAAGTCCTAATTTGTACAGGTAATTGAAACAATACTATTTAATCACACTACATTTCACCTAACAATAGGTCCTTATGTATGCAGGTAACTGAAATAATACTATTTAACCACACTATGTTTCACCCAACAAGGGGTCCTTATGTGTACAGGTAACTGAAAAAATACTATTTAACCACACTATACTTCACCCAACAATAGGTCCTTATGTATGCAGGTAACTGAAATAATACTATTTAACCACACTATACTTCACCCAACAATAGGTCCTTATGTGTGTAGGTAAGTAAAACATTAATATTTAACCACACTATGTTTCACCCAACAAGGGGTCCTTATGTGTGCAGGTAACTGAAAAAATAATATCTAACCATACTATACTTCACCCAACAATAGGTCCTTATGTATGCAGGTAACTGAAATAATACTATTTAACCACACTATACTTCACCCAACAATAGGTCCTTATGTGTGCAGGTAACTCAAACAATAATATTTAACCACATTATACTTCACGCAAAAACTGGTCTTTATGTATATAGGTAACTGAAACAATACTACTTAACAACACTTCTGAAAATATCTGCACTGTCATTACTTAAACATTCATCGAATTTACATTGGATGAAGATTATATATTCCTTTTAATTAATTTCTTTTACAGAAGTAATGGTTGCTTAGTAAACATCCCAATCTGACACTTAAAAAATAAACAACTCTCTTCTGTGTAACCAGTTTCTTCTAGTAAAATGTTTCTTTGAATGATCTCCCCTTGATAATACTAACCCAATCATACTACCTTAGGAGAACTACTACTACTTCGCAAATCCAGCCCTACCAGGTTAAAACCTTTAAGCTAGAATGCTAAGAGTTATCTGCCCAACTAGGTGGCAGATAGAATGATCTCCCCTTAATAATGTAGTGGCATAAATTCTGCAAACTTGTCAGCTACTACTGGAGCAAAAGGCATGCTCTCTATATGGATGTAACTGGGGGGAGACTGGGAGAGTGTATGTATTATGATTGGGCACATATTATCGAAGAAACATAGTTTACTAGAAAAAATTGGTTTCTTCTTTAAATATGTTACCCAATCATAATACCTTAGGAAAATAGATAAGAGGTGGAGGCAGATACATTCTTTTACCCTGGAGAGATCATCTCCTGTCCCCTAAGGTATGTGACACAGCTTCTAAATTAACCCACTGAAAAATAGAATCCATGTCAGGGAGTGGCTTTGAAAGGGAAAAATGTTTCCCTCCCACAAATCCAGGAGAAGTCATTCAGCCACATCTTTATGAAGCAGCTGAACAACCTGGAAAGGTAACCTTTTGCACCATGGATAATGGTTCCTCCTGTTCAAATCAAGTCTTCCTGAATGAAAGATCTCTGACAAGACTGGAGAAGTGTACTCAGATTTCAATCCATGGCATGGATACATCATCCTTCCCCTCTTTGAAGGCAAATGGCATTATCTCCCTTAATGAAATGGCTCGGTCTTCCTGAATACTACTTTAGAGATCACACTGGGTCCATTAGATGACCTTTCAAAGAAGTGTCCAAAAAAAGACCATGTTGTCATGGGAACACCATTTCAGAAAATCCCAAACAAGAATACAAAGGTCTGGGTACTTGGTTCTGTGTTGTTGTTTGAGATAAGTCGCCACAGGAGTTGTCTGACAGAATGAGATCTCCATTTCCAAGTAGGTTCTCCAGCCACTAGGTGAAGGAATTCTCTAGCAGATGAATTACACTGTATTGACAATGACTCTACCAATGCATGACTTTAATCCTCATTCCTGGGGGAAACGTATTCTTTTTACTCGCACACTTATTCCAGACATGGTCAACAGAAAGGGTACATGGTTGGAGATGTCCTGCTGACAAAATTGAGAATGAAAAAGAGGGTAACACATGAAATCAGGTCACACTAAAAATATAAATAGCCAGATCCTTTGCAGCCTGTTGAAGGTGAATCACAGAACTTCTCAAAGCCATGTGAGCAGGGACATGAAGTCATGCCTCTTGCAAGTCCACATTGATTGTACAGTCTCCATAATGAATGGTATTAGAAACTGATGTTGCATTCCATTGCAAACCCATGAGTGTAACAGAGTTGACTGAATATGCTTAGGTTGACGACCAAGTGATAAGTGCTGCTTTGTATCTGACAGAACTCTGCACAACGACTTAGAAGGTGCGCAGAATGTGAAAGCGAGTCCCCAGGAAGCCATTTGTCTGGTCAGCATCATGGATGTATGCCATAGAGATAGGGGGGGTCTTGTGGAATGCTGGTGAAAATGATCGACCTCCCTTCAAGTCTTCCAATTAGTTCAGGTGAACTGTGGTTTTCAACAGTTGTACATTCGGTAGGACTGCTTCTCAGTGGCATGTGATCTCATGATATCTCTGTGACCTTTTCACTGGTTGCCTTGCAAATTCCTCCACTGCAGCTGAGACTGAAGGAATGGAAAGAAGACATCCTTTGTAGCTTGTTGCAAATTCCATCAACCTGATCATTAAAGAATAAATCAGATGATGAAGGTTGTGAGCATTGCTTGGCCCATATTTTTTTTAGAAGGTGGAGGCAGACAGCATTGCATCTCATTTCACCTGTTGCAAGATCATAGCTGCTGTTATGGCCATGGCCATGGCCATAGTATGTTATGAAGTGGACCATTCTATATATATGCTCCTAAGAATTCTGCTGAGATTCTGGTGGGTGAAGGTAAACTGTGTTCTGCCTATTCAAGACCGACACAGGTATTAGTAGATGCAACACTGATCCCAGTCAGATGCAAAGAATCAACTCATGGATATCCAAATGGAAAACAGAGAAGGCATTTACGAGAAGAAAAGTCTATAGACACTTGGAACTTGTAATTGATGATAGAAGCAGTCCCAAAACGTTAGTAACTAGTCAGATGGTGGAAGCAATTGAAAGAAGATTCTTTTGAGGACAATGATCACCTGATGTCGGAACTTTAAACCTTGCAGGCAATGTGGAGAAAAAAGAAGTACAGAATTCTGATGGGAGTGGTGGAAAACTTCTTCAGTCCAAGCCTGCAAGGCTGAGTTTCACTCATCATAGTAAGATCAAGCAACAACAAAGGAACATGTGTGCCAGTTTTCGTCATTTTGGATTAAGGTAGTGAAGCTGATGTCTCTTGTGTTACCTGTGAAGTTATTGGAAAAGAATGTTGAGGATGTTGGCTCACTATACTTGCAGCACTTGTCTGTTAGATCCAGTTGCTTCCATGGTGTCACTAAGCAGAGTCTCCCTTTGCGTCCCAGAGGCTATGGTGCACAAGTTAAGAGACACCTCTTGGAAAATGAGGCACCAAGATGGACATCGTACGCTGGAAGTGTCTTGAGGTACTACTATACAGGTAAGATTGATTCAAAAGGGTGCCTATATAAGCTGGACGTTGACCAAAGGAAGTTATTATGTGAGTTAGACTGATCCACGAGGATGCCTGTATAGACTGGGAGTCATCTGCAGGAAGTGCTTAGTAGCACTATGCAGGTTAGTCTGCTGTATAACTGGTTTCATGAAGTGGGTTCTTGGGTATTGCAGCACTAAACTGGGTAACATACACAGAAAATGCCTAGCAGCACTAAGCAAGTCATGGAACTGGACAAGTTTTCTTACTGGTGGCTTTTACTGTATGATCAATTGTGGTCATGGGCCACTGTGATCAGTTACATAGGCGAGTCCAGTCATGGAGGAATATGACCATCTTGGCTGGCATGATGTCTAGTTCTTGAGGTTGAGATGGGGTATGCGATATTGATCCATGTAGTTACAAAATTCTGACATGTGAGACTGTAGCTGAGGCTGTTGATACTCTTCATCTTGCTCCCCAATAAATATTTTCTAACCCTAGCATGCAAGCTTTTGTCCCTCAAGCTATGCTTCTGTGCTTTGTCCTAAATACCCAAAGAATTGCTGCCCATTGACTTTTGTCCATAATATGCAAGTTCGACATGTATTCAAGAATTACAACCACGGCAAACAACACATACTGAGTGGTTGTCAGTCTGGTCTAACCCATGGTCTAAATCTATAAGACAAAATAAAGCAAACCATATATACTCAAAGTGTAGTTAGTATCCTGCTTTGTGAACTTATGAGTGTCCGTGCCGAGTTATCCACGATGATAAATACCTGTAAAAGGGTGCAGGTGGTCTCTACAGGTAGAGAATTAGAGCATCACTATTAATATTTACAAGTGGACACTAAATTATTAATTATATAAACAAGTAACCTGTAGAAAGGTCAACTGACTGCCTATAAAGGTTAAATCACTGAAGTGTTCCTTATACTAACAGCCTCCATGAGCTGGATGCTATCAAGTAAACCATGTATAGAAAACTTACCTGTGCTTATCTGACCATGGTGGAAGTTAACACAGTAATATAAACTAGCATTCTATATTACACACAAAAACCTACCCAAAACAAATGAACTGAACATCATTATTAATACTTATTAAGTAGATGCTACAATATCCATTATGAGACCATGTTACCTTTAGAAAAAAACCCAATTACATTCTCTACAGGTAAAATCAGTAAAGCATCATTTATACAACAATGAATTAGACACTAAGACAAGATAATAAAGAACTGAATCACATGTATCCTGACTCAGCAGAAACTATACAGCATTATTAAATGAGTTTTTCTATATCATGCACAACACATGCACTTATTAATACAGTATAGCAATGTGAGGGGATGCCATCGACACCCGTGCAGGTATGTATGTGATGATGGCAAAGTGATAATATATAAAGTTAGGAAACTTTGTCATCGGGAAAAACAGAATAGCTGGAAACTGATAGAGTATAATTACTTCAAAGATGAAACTCCTCCAACTTGTTTTGAGGCACAAAACATCCAAACTGATTGAACGGATTCTGTGAGGCTTTTCTGTCTGTAGAAAGCATGCTACTTAGCATGAGCGGCAGTAGTAACCTGACAATTTCAATGATTTGGCACCAATCCCAATATCAAGATGAGATCACTCTGCCACCTAGGTGGGCAGACAACTTTTAGCTTTTAAGCTAATAAGTTTAACCTGGAAGGGCTGGATTTGTGAGGTAGTAGTTCTTCTAAGGTATTATGATTGCGTAATGTATTTTAAGAGTATATGATCTGTCCCCAAGACAAATGTCAATATGTTAATGGGTGTAACTACTAGCCCCCCCCCCCATTCATGGCTCTAATAAGGGGCAAAAGTCTAACCAACCAAGAATTAGATTTGACCTTGAAAAATTGAAAGATCCAAAAGTCACAGAAGCCTTCCAAGCAATGATAGGTGGTAAATTTGCACCTAATAACCCTGGACAGCCAAGACACTGACCTGGAGTCCTTAACAACCACATTCAACACAGCTGTGACTAGCACAGCTAGCGAGATCATTGGCAAATATCGTCGAACAAAGAAACCTTGGGTCACAATAGATGTCTCTGAACTATGTGACAAATGAAGAGAACTGAAAAAGGGAAAAAGAGATCATGAATGAGCTAGAAAATACGCAGATATAAACAACATGATCAGGAAAAGCATGAAAAAGGCAAAGGAATCCTGGACAGAAAGACAATGCTGCAAAATTGAAGACAGTCTGAGTAGAAATGACAGCGAAATGGCATATCAGCTAGTGAAGGATCTCACAACCCATAAACAAGGGAAAACTAGCACCATCCAAGACAAATCTGGAAAATGCCTCAGAGAAGATCAAGAGATCCTCAAGCGATGGACAGAATACTGCTCAGAATTGTACATTCATAAGACCCAAGGAGATCCAGCAGTAGTATATTACCCTCGGGCAGAAGAAATTGATGACAACCCCATTCTTTGTGAAGAAGTAGAAATTGCAGTTAGGTCACATAAGAAAGGAAAGTCAGCTGGCATTGACATCATACCAGCAGAACTCATTCAAGCAGGAGGAGAAGAGATAGTTACAGTCCTAACAACAATCTGCAACAAGATATGGTAGACAGGAGAATGGCCCACCACATGGACTCAATCCTTGGTCATCGTGCTCCCCAAGAAAGGAAACCTACAGCTATGCCAAAACTACAGAACCATCAGTCTGGTCAGTCACCTGAGTAAAGTCATGCTGAAGATAATTCTCAACAGACTAAAGCCTCAAGCAGAGAAAATTATTGCTGAAGAGCAGGCAGGCTTCCAATCAGGAAGGAGCACCACAGAACAAATCTTCAATCTCAAACTCCTTTGTGAGAAATACCTTCAGCATCAGCAGAATCTATACCATGTCTTTATAGATTTCAAAAAGGCCTTTGATAGAGTATGGCATGCAGCCTTATGGGCAACTATGAGGAAGTAAAACATCAGCTCAAACCTGGTGCAGGTTGTTGAGCACCTCTATGACAATGCCACCAGTACTATCCTCATCAATGGCAGCAGAGAAGATTGGTTTTGAACAACATTTGGAGTCAGACAAGGATGTATACTGTTACCTACACTCTTCAACATTTTCCTAGAAAGGATTATGGAGGCTGCCTTGCATGACAACAAGGGCACTGTCAGCATTGGAGAAAAAACAATCACCAACCTTTGCTTCGCAGATGATATTGATGGTTTAGCAGGAGATGAAAGAGAACTGGCTGACTTGGTTGAGCACCTCAACACAACCTCCAAAGCATACAGTATGGAGATTAACGCTGAAAAAACCAAACTGATGACAAACAATACCAATGGCATCAGTGCAGAAATAAAGGTCAGTGGACAGAAGCTGGAAAGAGTCACAAGCTTCAAGTACTTGGGATCAATTATCACAGATGAGGGCTCCAAACCAGAACTACTTTGCAGGATTGCCCAGACAACAGCAGCAATAACAAGGCTGAGACCAATATAGAAAGATAACAACATCGCTTTTGGTTCCAAAATAAGGCTGATGCACTCGATTGTCATATCCATCTTTCTGTATGCTTGTGAAACATGGACGCTCACATCAGATCTACAAAGGATTCAAGCCTTCTAAATGAGACGCTACTGCAAGATCTTATTCATCTCATACATTGACCATGTAACCAATGAAGGAGTCCACAACAGGATCCTATGAGCCATCGGATCCTATGAAGACCTCTTTGACCGCTAAAAAAGCACAAACTGAAGTGGTATGGTCATGTCTTAAGATCATATGGACTGGCAAAAACAATCTTGCAAGGTACAGTGCGAGGGTGCAGAAGAAGAGGCAGATGGAAAAAGAGGTGGGAAGACAACATTTAGGAGTGGACAGGCATGGGATTTGGAGATTCCCAAAGGGCAGTAAAGAACTGGGAAAGATGGAGAGAACTGGTTGCAAAGTCAACTGTGGTACCCCAACGACATCTTGGGTTAAGGGATTGATTGATGATGAACAAGGGGCATGATTCCAAAGCTGAGTGTGAATGGAAGTAAAGCATGTGTATATATGGTTAAAGAAAACTGAATATTTAGGAGACCTAGACAAGAACCAGTCAGCTTGTGATGGCATATTTGATGTCACCTAGCAACAAGTAAGTGAATGCTGTTAGTGGATAATCTGATCTTATGCATGCCAAATTTTTCCCTCAATAATAATATGGACCTAAAGTACTACTAAAAAGTACACAGATGATATGCTCAAACATGATCTAAGCAACATATAATTTTCATAATGTGATGGTAGACAAGAAATGATTTGGATTTGGATTTATTTTTAACATAGCTTTAACATTTTTTCAGTCATATCACTATGATGTCTGCAGTTTGCAGTGATGTCTAGCACTGGGGCAACATGCCGAAGACATGTAGCATGATGTCCCACCCAGTCACATTATCCTGACACCAGGCCGACCAGTCCTAACAATAACCTCTTAATGCTAAGCACATAGCAAGGCAGCTGTTAGTACCATTTTTTGAAGTCTTTGGTATGACTCGGCTGGGGTTCAAACCAGCGACTTCCTGCATCTAAGGTGGATGCTCTAACCACTAGGCCACCGGAGCAGAATCACCAGCTGTTTTATGGCAATTTACCATGATAATGTACTAAACATTACCATTATGTTGTGTGGAAAATAAATAAATTGTCTGTGCCAATCAATGTCATTTTTGTGTTTGAAAAAGAGTATAAATTTAAATGCAACCCCCCCCATGTGTAAACAAATATCATATTCATTACCCATCCAAGGGCATAATTCAATAAATAATCACTTGTACAAGGTTAAAGATAACAATGCCTTTTCCAAGGATATACCAGGACAGCCAATCCATGATGGGCCAGGGTGGCTATTGAATATAATAAGCTATCGAAGCTGCCTGGGAGAAAGGGAAGAATGGAGTCATATAATATTCCAACTATGCTGTAATGAATGCCCCAATGCTGACATTTATCATACATTTCAACATTCTTCCCATCTAACTGAAGTCTACAAGGAAGGAAATGATTTTTAAAAAAAGCAATTTGACATAAATCATTCTTTTGAAATAAACAAGATGTGAGGTTTAAACTGCATTCAAATTCAGTTTAGAACAAAGAGGTGCCACCCATTAATTAAATCATCGAACTCGCTCATAATTCCAATCTTTTTTGGGAGTTCTCCAAAAGCAGTGATGTGATACATTCAACAAATTTCTTTAGTGACTTATCTAATAACAACAACATTCACACTTGATGCAAAAATTGATCTGATAGGGAATGAAGAGAGGCAGGGCTGATTTTTAAAGCAGATCTGAGAAGTAAACATGTACATTAGATAAAAATAAGACCTGGGTGAATACTGGTGATCAGCTGGGGTGCTGGAATATACAATGGAGGGTGAACTTGGGCTGAAGACAATCTGACATAGCGTGGTTAGCTTCTTTATAATGTTTAGATTGGTGATGTTATCAAATCATGTGTGACAGCTATTGACTGAAATTGGTTGACCCACAGATATCGCCTATCAACACTGAACTAATTCATACACATGTGGAAAATGTCAGTTTATCTTTATTTCGAGTAAGAAATTACATGGTCATAATGTGATGAAACATCCATATTATCTGGTTTTAATGGAACCCAACAATATTTAGGAACAATATCTTTCAAGATTCAGTGTTATTCAGATGATTTGGCAATGGGCCTTTAAAATGCGTTATTTAAATATCTGGAATGAAATAACCAAAAGATGTCTCAATATTTAGTCCATGGTCCTAACCCCTACAAAATTTGTGATGAGGCAAAGAATAAAAAAAAAAAAAATTTTATGCAATTCTATCCTCTTGCTAGAGCGATCAAATGACTTTAAATTAAGGGATTCTATGTTGATGCTAGTGTTCAATATACTTGAAATGAAGGGACTCTATGACAGTGCTAGTGTTTAAATGACTTGAAGGGATTCCATACTGTGTTGGTTCTAGTCTGTCTAACTTACTGGAAATGATGCCATTCTATGCTGGTGCTAATGTGTTTAACAGACTGGAAATTAATGGATTTTATGATGATACTCGAGGGTTCTATGCCGGTACTATAGTGTGCTACTGACTAAATGCATTCTAAATTTCCACATTTTAACTAAGAAGTCCTTTTTAATGCTCTGTTCTCACCTGAAAAGTCTGCAGCCATTGTGCCAGACCTGTTGGAGGATTTTCTTTGGATGGGATTCTCTGGCGTTGGATTGGTACTGAATGCTTGAGGTTCCTATATGCAGTAGGATGGCTAAAAACAGATAAAGGTGTCAGATAAAACCGGACTTGTGTTTACTAACTTCCAAATCTTTTTATGTATAAAACATTTGTGTTTACTAACTTCTTCCTGTTTTTTATGTATAAAATATGTGTTTACTAACTTCCTCCTGTTTTTTATGTATAAAACATTTTTTTACTAACTTTCTCCTCTTTTTTATGTAAAAAACATTTGTGTTTACTAACTTCTTCCTCTTTTTATGTATAAAACATTTATTTATGTACTTCCTCCTGTTTTTATGTATAAAACATTTGTTTACTAACTTCCTCCTGTTTTTTATGCATAAAACATTCGTGTTTACTAACTTCCTCCTGTTTTTTATGTATAAAATATTTGTGTTTACTAACTTCCAGTTTTTTATGCATAAAATATTCATGTTTACTAATTTCCTCCTGTTTTTATGCATAAAACATTCGTGTTCACTAACTTCCTCCTGTTTTTTATGCATAAAACATTCGTGTTTACTAACTTCCTCCTGTTTTTTATGTATAAAACATTTGTTTACTAACTTCCTCCTGTTTTTTATGCATAAAACATTCGAGTTTACTAACTTCCTCCTGTTTTTGATGTATAAAACATTTGTGTTTCCTAACCTCCTCCTGTTTTTTATGTACAAAACATTCGTGTTTACTATCTTCCTCCTGTTTTTTATGTATGAAACATTTGTGTTTACGAACTTCCTCCTCTTTTTATGTATAAAACATTTGTTTACTAACTTCCTCCTGTTTTTTTATGTATAAAACACTTGTGTTTCCTAATCTCCTCCTGTTTTTTATGTACAAAACATTCGTGTTTACTAACTTCCTCCTGTTTTTTATGTACGAAACATTTGTGTTTACGAACTTCCTCCTCTTTTTATGTATTAAACATTTGCGTTTACTAACTTCCTCCTGTTTTTTTATGTACAAAACATTCGTGTTTACTAACCTCCTCCTGTTTTTTATGTATGAATCATTTGTGTTTACGAACTTCCTCCTCTTTTTATGTATAAAACATCAGAATGCAGAGAGGACCACATATTATCTATTCAATCTAAACCACTGACATCAGTAAGGTCACATAAACCCTACTGCTGTATCAATGTATTTAGAATAACTTTCAATAAAACGTTTCCATTTATCATGTCATATAACAATAATCAGATTAACAGTTAAAATCTGCTTTCATATACTGCTTCTGAAACACTTCAGATCATTTTCTTTTAATTGTGACAGCGGACTAAGTGGCCCATCAGCCGATTGTGACAGCGGAGTAAGTGGCCCATCAGCTTAAGACATAAAACTGAAGATGGAATACCTAAACATTTGTTAGCAAAGATATACATGAGACACAACAAAGACAGGATTATAACCAAGAATTTTATACTAAATGTCACACATGCATATTATAGGTTGTGAATACCTTTCCATGACACAAGTTCCCAGTGCAAGCTAATTATTTCCTACTCCATTTGTACTGGAGGGCCAGAAATGAAAGGAACATTAATCCCAGTCGAACTCCTTAGTCACAGCCAATATATGTAATACCATCCTCTTCTGACTTGGACCTAGAGTATTGGACATCAGAGTGGGAGGAGGAATCTTTGTGACAGTAGTAAGTACAATGACAAAATTAAAATCAGTTTACACCTCCCCAATAAAAACCTTTTTAATAGCAGTAATACATTAACAGCTATTATTATATTGTTAAATTTACAAGTTGGGAGTCTGATGGTTTCAACAAATACATACAATTATTGTACTTAATCCTTATGGTAGGAGTGATCGCCACTATAAAATGGCTACATGCTCTGTCATCACTATATAGGGACCAACTTAAATATGTCTGATACATACAAGATCAAAGATAAGGAGGAGAAAGGAGAAGGTACTGTTAGTGAATCACTTTTCTTTGGATGATCTGGTGGACTGAGAGAGTGAGGAACTAATAAGCTCTCTTGATAGCTCATCCACCCAGAAAAAGCTGTAGCCAAAATATCAGTGGAACCCTAAAGAAGTTGGTACAGATGCTTCTTACCCTTCCTCATCCGTTTAGAAGAAGCCAAACAAAAATTTAAGGCTTTAACTGGACAAAGAAACCTATCTTGATCTTCCCCAGTAAACATACAACTGAGACTAGGGTTCTCAATAGGAAGTGGACCCACCAAAGGAGCTAGTCAGCCAGAAGCCCATGCTACCAATAGAAAATGAATTATAATTACCACTGAACAAAAAAAAGCATTTTCCACTGAAAAGGGATGAAGCTCACTTCTTCAAGCATTGTTTCCCTTTATGCACATTTGTACGTCAGGGACGCACGCTGGAGAAAATTGACGCACACGTTTTTTGCCATGCATTTTTTGACTCAAAAGGATTTGAAAAATGCAATCAGGATTTATTAAATATCCAATGCTTTGGATGAGGGATGGCATCGTGTATACTTCGAGCATAGACATAGTATGGTTCCATGTTTCGTACGCTCCCTGCATTGCACTCCGCTATATGGAGTATACGAAACAGAGAACCAGACTAGTATATGCAATGTTATGATGGAGTGGCTTCCCCTAATCTTGCAAGCTCTCACGCGATTTCCATCGAACTCAGCAAGATGTCATCCAGATGTTTAACCTCAATGCCTGTTGCACTAAAATGTGATCTCCAGATTAAAACAGCATGCATTAAGAATCATTAGCCATGAAAGTGAAAGAAGCAGAACATAAAAGTAACTGTGGATCTAACTTTAATGAAAAATGGAGAAAATAATTCCCTTGACTGGAATACGGCACACCCATTGGGATTACCAGTATGACTTCTGATTGCGAAGACTGCAGAAGTGAATAATCCTTTCGTGACAGCGTTTAAGAATTTTTAAAAAATCTGTCCTTGTTCACCACAAGATATCTGTAGAACACTTTATCACCCAAGACATTCTTTCACAACAAAGAAATAAGTAAACTTGCAGAGACAAATCCATTATTTGGATTACAAAGTCATGGGGTCATTGCAGATTTTGTTGGTTTTTAACTTTGCTGCAATGAAAGAAAGATCTAAAAGTTCAAGTGTAACTTATTAAAGAGAAGATGAATCATTAGCCTCTTTGATTTTTGGATAAATGTGTTTTAGGACAAGTACAATGGAACCGATGATAGTGCACATTTTATGACAGGCAGTAAATTAACTGTCATTTGGTTAAAAAGATTTATTTGGATTTTTGTATTGGCTTATATGTAATGTGTTGATCTATAATACTGCGACAAAAAGATTATAAGGAGACTGTTAGAAGTAAGACTTTAAACTAAAAGGAAAATGAACTAATAAAATTATCCTTTGAATGGACAACGCATTTGTGTGTTAATTGTGCGTGTTGGTTTATTTGTATTTTTAGAGACAGACAGAGAGTATGTTGTGCAAGTTGCAATATCCTATTTCAAGCTGAAAAAGTATGGGTCAGATGAAAATTTGTCGGTACATTTTTTGACCCCTACATTTTTTATTTGACCCCCAGTTCTGACACCAAGGTTTTTTTTTACCCTCAATTTTAAACCCCTGGGGGATACAATGTCAAGCTGACACTAAGGTGAGCAGGACAAGTCCTAAGGGTACAACTCTTTAAGGAAGTTGGTTATGACAATGGCCAAATGCAAGAAAGATTCCATCTAGGAATTAGTGAGTGCAATACCAGTCTCTGAAGCTCAAAATACCTGCTGAGATCAGAAAGATGGTCCAACCCAATGGCAAGACCTCTTACAGTGTTTGATTCTGAACATTCTCTTTAATAAAAGAAGAGAAGAAAACCTGCAACTACACTCAAAGGGGGACAGCTATGAGCAATGCATTTCCTACTACACTAATTCCAAGTCTGGCCAGACTATGTCTGCAAAGATAAGTAACAGTAGATGATACCACCTGTGACTGATGACACAGAGTGGACAGCCACATCTGCCTCTCTAAGTAAAGACCGTTTTGGTGGATGAGGTGGGTGAGCAGATATACTCATCCCCTGACTGTGAAGGCATATGACAAGAGTCACTTCCACAGTGCAGACAGCTGCTCAAGTCCAGTAATGGCCATCCACTGTATCTGGACTAGTAGGAAATAATGGCCATCTACTACATCTGTACTAATTTCCAGACATCTTGACAAGTTCATTCCACTGGATTCAGACAGGCCTGGATAAGAGTGAGAGCAACTCTGCACAACTTTCCCTCACTTACATCCAACTTACGCGCAAGTCATTATCCCCCACTCCCAATATCTTTAAGTCATGTCGTGATGGGCAAGCAGCAAAGCAGGTGTGGATACACTGGGAGCTGCAGCTGCAGACCTGTACACAGGCAGAACAAGGCATAAGGTTGAACAGCCCTTTTTAGGATCATGTAGCTCACCACCACAGCATGAAGAAGGGGTCTAAATTGGGTGACTTAATCATTGCCTGCACTGCCTTAACCCGTCAGAATACTGAAGTTGAGGATCCCACCTTAGGGCTAAATATCTAACAATATTGAGGTGGCAGACCTCACCAATGGTAGCTGGAATGTGCTCACACTAACGGACAGCAAAATCAGCAGATAGATCAGAGACAAGTTGTTGTTGTTGTTATTGTAGGGTTTAACGTCATTTTTCAGCACACAATAGGCTATACATGGCAGCCAGTATTAATGGTGGAGGAAGAACCCGGGAAAACCCCGAGAAAGAGCCACCGACCCACGAGAAGCTACTGGCAAGCTTTCTCACATACACCACTCCCTCAATAACTCACACGCTGATAACTTGCGAACCCGCTTATAACACGGGGTCAAGCGTGGATCCCATTTTTAAACCAGAAAATACCCCAAAAATTGATCCATATTTATTGAACTTGAAGAAAATCGTGATCAAAATTAGTAATGGAAACTTTGATATATTGCTTGTTTTATCGTCGAAAACGGTAGATAGGACCTGTCATTTTAATCAACATTATGAAATATCAAATCTAAAAAATAAGTCATACAATTATTTTACATTTTCTTTCCAAACGTCATGCACTGCAATTAACGATATATAAGGAAATTTCGATCAATGAAAATGTCACTTACGCCGAGTGGAGGCAGTACTTTAATAAATAAATACAAATTAAATAATTTTTTTTATCAATTGAAATTTATGTTCTAGTTCTATCTTTTAGTACCTTTTAAGTGTAATCATCATAAATGCAATGTGTCCTCTTGTAATTAAACGTAAAATGTGTCAAACTACCGTAACAGCTATGTCCGCGAGCGTTTCTCTGAGAACCTAATTAGGTGCCGACCATGTTTTGATAACTGACTTGCGGAAGTGTTTGTTGTATTGCTGCACTGAATTAAAAGCTGGCCTCCTTTGTATTATCACATTAATTATGTCTTTTGAATCAAATAAAGGAGGCGGAATAAAAGAAAAGTTAAAAGGCATGAAAATTCTACAAACTCAAAATCTAGCGGCCCCGGTCATATGTCAGGTGAACTCACTTCATTTGATCAATCACTGTTATAAATGTTATTGTGTATTTAACATAAACTACTGTAACGAGGAAACCCCATGGACTTCAAATTTTCGTTTCATTATATACTATTTCGTTTCGTTAAAGTTTGTATTGTGATTTTAAATGCTTGGCGGGCTTTGTAGTGCCATCTATCATTTTAGTTTTGGGTCACGTGATTCCGCCTGGGTATATATACATGCCAACTGTGGCTGCTATGGTGGTGTGTTAGGAAGCGGTATAGTGTGAAGACGTCCCTTGTAGAGAAGCAGTATAACCACCCCGCCAGAGCAAGCACACTTGGTCATATTACGGTGGACAGGAAAGAGCCGGGCCAGGGAATCAGAAAAGATTAGGGACAAGGTCTTTCTTCGACCAACAGCCCGGCGCTACAAGGCTCGTCCAAGCAACGCAGAGGTCTTGCGGTAATACAGATTTTTGACTGAGGATAACTTCTTCTTTCTTCATTTCGCACTGTCGTCTCTCTGTTGATCACGATCACATAACGACCACGACCAAGTCTGCGACCGAGACTGCGACAAGTCTGCGATCTGTCAGCGACCCTGCGACAAGTCTACAACCCAGTCAGCGACCAGAAGAAGACCCAGTCGGCGACAAGTCTGCAACCAGTCGGCGACCCTACGACCGAGACTGCGACAAGTCTGCGACCAGTCAGCGACTGCGACCAGTCGGCAACCCTGTGACAAGTCTGCGACCTAGTCGGTGACTGAGACCAAGTCGGCGACACACAAGAAGCCAGGAATAAGATGGTATCCCGCTGAGGTAGAAATCTGTCACACTCTGGAGTGCCAGTCCTTAGACAGATTCAGCAGGGTATCACTCCAACTATAAGACCTATCCTAAAGAACCTGAGATAGCGAAACTCGGGGCAGTGTAGCCGAGAGAGTGTTCCGCTACACTACCTTAAATTAACTGACTCATTGGTAACTGTGATCAAAGATAGCAAGACAAGCAAGCGAAATGAATACTTCGTAAAATAAAGAGCTTGGTTTCACAGATACGGACCATTGTGGGCAAGCAAGTTTCAGAGAATTCTTGAACTGGCACTTAGAGATATCCTCAAGGATGATAAGAAGTTTCATTATTACTTCCAATGAAATCATGACATAAATACTGTACTAACTGAACAATACAAAAATTGAGATTCGACGTAGACAATTGTCTCACAAAATAAATTTAGCTTGTTTTTGAAAAAAAAGGAATCTTGTTTGGTGGTGTATCGACAGTTAGTCTAGTTCCCCGCCCTTTTGACTCCCGATTTGGCAGGATACTATTAAATACCACTCTGGGAACCAGACTCATCAAGAAAACAAAAAGCAGTCATGTAATACACAGATGTTTTCGTGTACACATGATGGTTGTTGAAACCAGCTGGGACGATCTTTCACATGTTGGACATTTTGAAAATAAATGTTATTTAAACAGAATAACGAACAACTTCATTATTAAAAATTATTATCAACGTGATTGTAAAATGATCATTCAGTCATTAAATGGCCCAGTTCCCTAACACCGACCCCTCGCTGTTTTCTCGATGTCTAAGCGAATTTGTTCAACTTTTGGAGGTCCCTCGGTAACTCACGACCTTGCTTATAGTGCAGTCTATGTTTGTACTCCCCGTTGTGCGCGAGTTATCAAGGGAGAGGTGTACCCACATTGGCCAAATCCGAGACTCAAACCCATGCAGACAGAGGTGAGATGGCAGTGATCCATAACGGAGAGTGCTTTTAGACCACTCGGCCCCCCCCCCCCAGACGGTATAGAATTGAATAGATGCAACATTTTGATAGCAGCCTTGAGTAAAACTTGCCATGCTTCGGAAGAAAACTGGAATGGCCAAAGAAGAGCAACATCAAGCTGCTGATGGGTCTGCCATCAAATTGAAGCTAATTAGCATACTCAGAAATCTCCCCAAGGGAATGAATGACAGACTAATGCAAATGATACTACCACTCTCTGGAAAATACCTGTAACTATCATCAGTGTCTTTGCATATGCCACTGCCAACCCACTGGAGATAAGGATACATTTTATGAAGACCTGGTGTCTCTTATCACAGAAGTAGTGTAGGCGGATAAGCTTGTAATCCTTGGTGACTGCAGTGCTTGAGTTAGCACAGATCACCAGACATGGCCAGGTGGAATTGGCAAAAATGACTTTGGCAAATGCAACAAAAATGGACACCTTCTATTGATGAAATACACTGAACATGACCTAATCACCAACAGTCGTTTGCCTGCCATACACAACAAGGTGCCATGGATGCAGCCATGCTCCAAGCACTGGCATCTCAGGAGAAGAGACAGGCATGTAGCCCAAGTCATGAAGACAATGAGAAGTGCAGAATGATGTAATGATTGCAGCCTTGCAGCCTCCAAGTCCAATATCCAGATTCAACCTAGCACAAACTCAAGGCAAAATGGTGCCAAAAAAGCTTAATGTCTCTGAACTGAAAAAGGAGAATGTGAAACAAACATTTGCTGAAGAACTATGCAGTCAACTAGATACAATCAATATGAACTAAAAAAAATGTCAAGGATAAACTTGGCATCCTTCAGAAACTGTCTACTGCATCGAAAACCTCAGTCCCACCACAAATAAAGATCCAGATTAGTCTGCTGATGCTGCCATACAGAAACTTCAAAATGAAAAACATTAGCTACAGAAGGGCTGTTTTAAAGACAGTACTTCATAATCTAAGGCAGCACCATTCAACATCAAAAGTATTGTTCAATACAAACTCAGTTGCAAAACTCATGACTATGCAATGAGGCAGATAAGATTCAGTCCCACACAGACTAGAATGATATAAAGAACACCTATGATGCCTTGAAGACAATCTACAGTTAACAGTTTTCAGGAATGTTGGCAATATTGACTGCTGACTATACCACACTGTTCACCAACATAGAAAAGTTACTTCAAAGATGGACAGAACACTTCAACAAAATCTGAAATCAACAGTCATGAATCAGTGAGAAGGCAATGGATTAACTGCCCCAAGTGAAAATAAATATGTAGCAGGAGCATATATTTTATAATTTTATATATTCATGCTTTAATTAGGCAGAAGTGGGTATTTTATTATTTTAAGCAATTAATGTTCACTGATGAGTGAAATAAAGTGGTCAGTTGCAATTATTGTGTTATTCTCATTTTACACATATTTAGCCATTTAGGCAACCTTGAACCAGGATTACCTGTTGACTTTTGTTCACCCTGAGCAATCAAGCTACCCTGATAACTGTTCATGCTGAGTTGATCTATTGTAGGACAAGTGGTAAGTAACTTTCTGATTGGTTAGTTTGCTGCTTGTCTATACAAACAACATAGCATGAACAGCATATTAGTGGTGGTCATTCCATTGGAGCTTCTGAAGGGTGCTGGTCATGGCATTGCAGTAAGAAAAGTGCCTGATGATTCTTTTGCTTCAAGGAAAATGCGACTTGACCTTTGTCCCATATGATAAGGATGTAAGAAAGCAGGAGAACTGTATTTATCTTCATTTACCAACCTCATGCACAATAAACCCCATTTCTTATAACAAATAATGGAGTTGTAGTTTCTATTCTGTGAGTAGAAGGCAAATGCTGTAACAAATAGATCTCTTGATGATCATGCTGACTGAAACTCAAAAAAGCAACTGACCTGCAGTCAAATGGCATGGCACCTAGAGCAGATGCTATACCAGCATAAGTCTATAAAGCCAAACTGAGGAAATCCTGATTTGGTCAAGCACATGCAGAATTGTTTGAAAGGTGGTAAGTCATACATATTCAGATGATGACACATTAGACTTAAAGCATCTACTGCCCAGGCACTCTGATCTGCAACTGGAGAGATATAAAAGGGGAGATTTTTCTTCAGTCTCACAGCAAACAAGTTCACCAAAGGACTCCCCCACAGCTGGAAAAGTGACTCTGCCATGGACTGGTGCTGAGACAATTCTGTGAGGACCATGAGACCCCTCCAGATCAACTGTCAGGATATTCCTCTTGTCTGGAATATGGTGGACCTGGAGAGTTATTTCTTCTGAGGCTGCCCAGGGGACAAGGTTCCAGTCTTCCATACAAAGAAAAGGAGCATATGTACCTCCATGACACCTGAGGTATGCTACTATTAACACTCAAAGGCAACCATAATGCACTGACAACTTGTGATGCTGCCAACACCCCTTTAAGGCAAGAAACACTGCCTGAATTTCCAAGGTGTTTATATGAAGGGTTGCTTCTTCCTGTAACCAAAAATCCCTGAAGAACCATGCCATCTAGCTCCAAATGAGCAGCCCATCCTGAATCTGATGCAATGGTGTACAGAAATGAGTGGGATTCGGGATGTAAATTGGGATGCTGGTCAGAAACTGGTCCCTATTTAGACATCAATGTAGACCATGATAGAGGTTCCTTATGCTGTCTTCAGTTCGCTTAAAGCAGGATCTTGACAGGGCACAAGTAAGGTGTACAAAGGCCACAGCCAATTTCAGAACTTCCAGGAGAGAGAGAGGCAATGGTTCACCAATGAGGTCTTGAACAGAAGAGCCATTATGAGAGGCAAGATTTGGTCAATCCTGTCCACAGGAACATGAATCCTCCCTAGGCTGGTGAGGAAATTCATCCCCACTTAGAAAGGATGAAATCTGACTTTTCAAGGTTTGGGATAAGACTGTGATGGGTTAACATTGGCCAACATTGTGCTTGTTGCGCATCAACCAGTCATCAAAATACTGGAGGATATGAATCCCAAACAACCTTAAGTGGGCTGCAACTACCCCCATTACCCTGGTATAGACTCTGTTGCTAAAGGCAAGGCAAACTAGAACAGATTGAAATATTTCCTGATCAAGACAAAGAGTTATTTGCTCTGTAGAGTGATGATGGGGATGTGAAGGTACAAATCCTTAAGATCCATGGAAAACACCCCGTCACAGGATCTTACTGCATTCTTTACAGAAACAACAGTCTCTATCTTAAAGTGTTCTTCCTGAAGAAATCTGTTTAAGACAGAAAAGTGCTGAACAAATCTTTCCATCCATTTTTAACACCAGAAAGATCCAGAAATAGAAAACTGGAGTCTGGTCATTTTAAACATTCTTGACTGTACCCTTTCACAGAAAGTTGCGTAACTTTTCCTGTATTGAGCCAGTTTGGACTTGTGAAAGAAGATGGAGGTCTATGACAGAGGAGGATGTTCCTGGAAACAAATCAAGTATACATCCTTTAAGGTGGAATGGAATCAAACATCACTTGCAATGCCCAACCAAACCCTGAAAAAGAGCTATTGGAACACTAGGACAAGGATGCCACTTAAGGAAAGCGTGCAACTCCTTAGGGCCAAAAACCTCCCTTTTGGGGTTTAGAGTTCAAAACTTCTCTCATAGCCTCTCTTCCTCCAGTGAATGATGAGTGAAAGGGAGTTTGAACTGAGCTGCGTATGATGCTGTTGAGTCTGAACTTGCTTGAAGAATTTGGGAGAAGTCCTATGGGTGGCACACACCTTGGCATATTTTGAAAGTTCTGGAGCTACTCCCAGGGATCTATGTTATTGGTCTCTCAAATCCTGTGATGCCACAAAGGCATCAAAAGATGCAGACCATAAAAGAATCTTGCCATGTTTTAGCATGACATTTGATGTCTCCAAGCTGGCATTTTTGCAGACAAGAAGAAACTCTGCAGAAATCACAATCTACTTGGAAAGAACATTTTTGCTATATCCTTTATCATATGCTTTAGTGCCACAGAAGACAATCATTTCTCCTTAAAGAGACTGAAGGAGGCTTCCAAAATGAGATTGGCATACAAAGTGAAGCAACTGGCATGAGAGAATGGAACTTGAGCTCCACAACCTCAAAGGTTCTAACCTGAAGGCAAGTCTATGCCCCACCTAATATCCCCACTGGTGAATTAGCCACGTCCTCTAAGGAGTGAGGGTGGGGGTTGGCTTAAGAGGCCAGCTAAATAGTGGGAGGCATGAACCAGCAGTGTAGAAGCGGGGACAGACAACCCCTTCTGCTGCCTGGCAAACATGTGTTACCAAGAAAACTTCTGTGTGTATGAACAACTGGAGACATGGATTAGAGGCAGCCTCAGAGAGCCTCTCCAGACTAGAGAGACTAAAAAGAATATTCTTGTCCTCAATGCCAGAAAGCTTAGGACATAAAGAGAAACTTCCTCCTCCTGAAACATCTGGCCTGATATCATCATTTTGAGCCTGCTTTCATGGTGTGAAAGGACTATCCCTCCTAGGAAGAGGGATCCATCTTCCTCCCCTCTATGAGCATCGACAAAGTTCCGACATTTGCAAAGCAAGACACAAAAAAACCCCAAATATTTACTAAAAGAACATATATAACACTCAACTAAAGGAAGGACTGAGGAGGCAAACACTCAACTTTAACAAAATGGTGGCTGAAATGTCAAAAAGATGGAAACCAAGGCAAATTTTGATGAGTTATGAAGCACACTTTACATGTACATATTCCATACATTTGCCATGCCTAAGGAATGGGATCATATTCTTTTCGTTTCTGGGCCTCCATTACTATCTCTAGAGGCGGGAATAATTAGCTTGGAATAGGGACTAGCATCCTGGAAAAGGAAAGCAATGCAACAGTAGATGAAAATGTAATACTGATATTAAAGTGTAAACTCTTGCTCAGTAAGATTTAGTTACATAAAGCATCTGATTTTTACCATCACTAAGATTTCGTTACATAAAGCATCTGATTTTTACCATCACTAAGATTTAGTTACATTAAGCATCTGATTTTTACCATCAGAAAGAAACTGTTCCATTTTGTCTGCCTTTCAACCATTTATGCTATTCAGTTTATTATGCCATTCATATGTACTTGACTGGCAATTGCTCATTATGCCATTCTGTCTAAAAGCAATGTTCTTATTTTGCCTCAAAAGGTTTTTTGAATCATCATACAAATTTAGAATCATAATTATTCATCAGTCAAGATTAGCAATCAATTGATTTTATTAAAAGACTGGCAGAGTATGCATCATGCATAGAACAAAATCAATAATGGGATATCCAAGTCTCCTTCAGAAAGTCTTTTGTACAATCTCTTTTGTACTGTCAGACACAAGACCAGGCAAACCTATGATGTAATTTCATTAGTACACAATTTTATGACCTTTTTTGAAATAGGACATTGTTATATATAGCTGAAATTGTAAAAAGTGTTGCATAATCTTCTTTTTAAAAAAAAGAAGGGATTGATTCAGAAACTTTATTAGTGAAAGAAAGGAATCTATGCTGCATTAGTATAACCACTGACCATAAAGGAAGATGCGCCAATGAAAATTTAATGAAAGAATGTGTGCCTCATCAATCTGAAGGTCTGCTTACCTTGTATAACTTCCTGACTTACAAAGCCGTTTTCCAGGAGGAAGGTTATCTTCTCTGTTGGAGTTGCTTTTCCTTTTCATCTGAAACAAAAAACATGTTTTAAGAAACACAGTATGCCCTTAGATGACCTTTGTCAATATCATTAGGCATAACCCCATGGACCCACAAACAGGGACTTGATCCAGGAGTTGGAATGCTGCTATGAGAAAGGGAATATAAACCATTGTTATATTACAAATACATTGAAAACTGGATAAAGAACTATGTAATACAAGCTATGATCCCAATAATCTCATCCAAAAGCATAGCCCATATGAGCGGTATAAATGTACAGGCAAGTATGTGACAAGGGTAAGAAAATACAGACAAGAACTGATAATGTGAATATGGTAAGAAGATAAGACAAGTATGTGAAAATGTGAATAGGGTAAGAACTATATAAAAATGTGAATAGGGTAAGAACTATGTAAAAATGTGAATATGGTAAGAAGACAAGACAAGTGATAATGTGAATAGGGTAAGAAGATACAGTCAAAAACTGTTAATGTGAATAAGAAAAGAAGACACAGACAAGTATGTGATAATGTGAATAGGGTAGAAAGACACAGACAAGTATGTGATAATGTGAATAGGGTAGAAAGATACAGACAAGTATGTGATAATGTGAATAGGGTAGAAAGATAGACAAGTATGTGATAATGTGAATAGGGTAGAAAGATACAGACAAGTATGTGATAATTTTAATAGGGAAAGAAGAAACAGACAAACATGTGATAATGTTAATAGGGAAAGAAGAAACAGAAAAGTATGTGAAGACAAAAAAATCAAATGTGTCCCAAATATAATTCTTGACCCCAATGCCCCCAGACATTGACAGAACCCAGGGACGTAAGTGCTACTGAGATATAGGATGTGATGATATTATACTACAAATATGAAGTGAATCAAGTTGTGGGGGCACAGAGTACAAAAAGCAATGGAAAAGACTTCAACAAAAAGCTGTGACCAAAACCCATTATAATGAGCCTGGCATCATGTAGTGTAACCAAAACCCATTATAATGACCCTTGGCATGACCCAATGTAATCAAAACCCACTATAATAACCCACAGCCCCACCCAATGAAACCAAAACCTATTATAACAACCCACAGTCCCATCCAGTTTAACCAAAACTCATTATAATGACCCATGGCCCCATCCAGTTTAACCAAAACCCATTACAATGACCCACAGCCCCATCCAGTTTAACCAAAACCCATTATAATGACCCACGGCACCATCCAGTTTAACCAAAACCCATTATAATGGCCCATGGCCCTGCCCGACAGCAGGAGTGATAATGAGAGAAACAGGGCATGTGATGATATTATATTATAAATATGAGAATGAATAGGGTCAAAAGGTATCAAACTACAAACACTGTAAAAAAAACTGTCACCAAATATTTCATCCAAAATGTATCCCCAATATAATTCTTGACTTGATATAAAGTGAAACCAAGGGTAAAATAGTGATACTGAGATGGGGGGTGTATTCCAAACACGAAGTGATTTGGTAATGGGGTTAAGAAAACGTAAGTGATGAAAGAAACTTTTAACCAAAAAGTATAAGTGTTCCCACTATAATTGTTGATCCCAAGGACCCACTCAGATATGTGGAATCTGGTCAGTTTCTGTTGAGCAGTTCTTAGGAGGTTGATCAAATGTCTTAATGCTTTTAGTAATGGATGCCATATGTTATGGCAGACTTCATCATCTAAGGTTCAAGCAAGGATGCTTTGTGTCAAATTTGGTCAAACTGTGTTCAGGTTCAGTAGTTTTCGAGAAAGTGTAAATAGCAATTATGACTGAATGATGGACAATCCACAATGGTGCTCACATGGCCTTACAGCCAGGTCAGCTAAAACCCAGAGATTAATTTGTTTTTCTTTCTTATTTACAAAACATTATTCAGAAAATGTGCTTGAGAAGCTATTTCATTGTCCATCCCTTAAAGCCTGATTTTATTGGGTGAAAGTCATAAGCTTTGATTGAAAGTCAGTATTAGAGGTATAGCTGGTGCCCCAGTAATGACTTTGATTGAAAGTCAGTATTAAAGACATAGCTGGTGCCTCAGTAATTACTTTGTTTGAAGCCAGTATTAGAGGCATAGCTGGTGCCTCAGTAATTACTTTGATCGGCCACTAAAGATAAGGCCTCACATAAAAAGCATACAGTTCACTTATCTAATTCCTTTGCTTATTCACATTTACAATACACTGTTAACCGTCCAGGGAAAAATGTCACAATATACAAAGTATAGTCATTCATAAGGAAAGATAACCATGGATGTTCAAATGCTCTATTTGAAAACCAATTTACTCTCATTTGTTAAATGCATGATATTATACATAAATACATTCACTGAAAGTCTAAGCCACTAAAGTTTGGATCATGGATACCTTAGACTATATTATGCCAGAAATGGTCACAAAATTAGTGTCTAATCCTTTTATCACAAAAAGTGCCCTTATTTTCAATATAAGTTCCCCTCTTACACTTTCCTATGTATGAATTTCCTTGCTGGAGCACTGGTAAAAATACTCACAAGACCACTCCTAAGGGAGCCTGATATGGGGATAGGGATTCTGGACCTGCCAATGAGGAATGAAGACCTCTCTAAAGGCTCCTCTGTCAGGTCATCCATCCAGCTGTCCATTTCCTCTCCTTCTTCTTCCTCCTCCTCATCCTGACTGTCTTCACCCTGGGTTTCATCATCAGTCCCTGTATCACTCTCAACTCTTTCAGCCAGCTGATTCCTGACTTCATGGTGAAGATATGGCTTACTTCTCTCTCCTGAAGAGTCAGCTTGTGTAGAACTTGCCTGCCTGTGAATCCCTCCATCTTGCCTGCTGAAGCTTGACGATGGCTCATCTACAGGAACATCCTGATTTTGTTGTGACCTCAAATTGGCAGAAGGTGACCGAATAGAGACACCTGGTGCACGAGTGGCAGACAGCACCTGGGATCGAGTCGAGGGACCTGGTGATCTAACAGAAGGGCCAGGTGATCTTACCGAAGCACCTGGTGACCTAATGGGGCCATTAGGTGATTGAGATTGTCCTTCACTGGAGCCTTGTAGACGTGTTCTGACACTAACCCTCCTCTTCTGGCACTGGCTGATCTTCGACCCTGTGAACGACTGGATGATGGAGACTTGTCAAGGTTGCCCCTTCTTCCTCTAAAAATGTATAAACCAAGAGCCATGTGTTTCTTTCTTAAATGACCATACAATATTTCTCTCACAAGCATCTACTTCTTAAAATGTTTAAGCTGCAATAGCAAGGAAAAATGAAATATTATGCTGCAACTAAAATGAATATCACACCTGCAACTTGGTTATAATCTTTAAATTTCATACTCATCAGTGATTTTCATGCTCCTCTAGAAAAACTGAACTGAAAACAAGAGGCCCAAGTGGTCCTGAGATTGCTCAATGGCTGCCTAAATGCTAATGCAGGAGAAATTTGCCAAGAAATTTTTTGTGTAGGTAGGAAGCTTTCTGTGGTAATTGTTTTAAATACTGCTGATTGCATACACAATGAAAACAAATGCTTCAAGGCTTCTGTTTGTATCTTCATCCATATTTAATATCAGCATCATTTGTCCAATATTAAAAGGCCTCAGTGCCATGATTCTTGATGTTTCTGCTAATGGTAGAAATATCTGATGGTGGATCTACATTATTTGTTTACATTTGAGAGGTCTTGAAGCCAGAATGCTTTCTGTCAACTTGATCAATCTCTGCTGAGTACTCTTTGTGAATGAACTGAAGATTTTTCTATATTCAGTAACAGCAGTCATATTTAATGGTGGATCAGTATCATTTATACAAACTAACAAGCCTTTCATGTAAGGTAAAATTCTGTAGAGTGTTTAGTTTTTCTTATCTATGTCACCCCATTATCTTGCTCAAATTCCCCAAGACACAGCTGTTTTGGTCATCTGTATTTGCCAATGAAGTGTGGACAAAGATAGCCCATGTGTTTGTTTATTCTCGAATGTAATTTCTTTTAGAAACACATCAGATGAGTAACCATGAAACATGCTACATGCCACTGCTTCTTGACCTCCCACATGATGGATATCACAGTCAACATCTTACCCTGTAGGAGGAGGAATACATGTCTGATGAAATAATCAAACAGATCATGTCTTAATATTCCAACTTCTAAACAAACTTTACTGCAAAGACTGAAGAAATATCTGCCAACACATGCAAAAAACTATTCAAATTAGATATCACGTACTAATTACTGTTCAAGCATAGAAACTAATACCAATCGTATAATCAAACTTACCGTTCAAGCATAGAAATACCAATCGTATAATCAAACTTACTGTTCAAGCATAGAAACTAATATTAATCGTATTATCAAATTTAATGTTCAAGCATGGAAACAAATATTAATTGTATAGTCAAACTTACTGTTCAAGCATAGAAACAAATATTGATCGTATAATCAAACTTACTGTTCAAGCATAGAAACTAATATTAATCGTATAATCAAATTTACTGTTCAAGCCTAGAAACTAATATTAATCGTATAATTATAGGTTACTGCATTTGTATGGGAAAATATGAATGAGTTTTTCAGATGGATATACTGCACAACCTTGGGAGTGCAGTATATCCATCCGACAAAACGAGTTCATATTTTCCCATACAAATGCAGCAACCTTTTTATTACATGCTCATTTTCTTTTTCTACCTAAGGCTTAATTATATAAACAAAAATATACTACAAGAAACAAAGTAACTAAATTTATGCTGTATTCCAAACTAAATACACAAGCGCAGTTTCATCAGTATACAACAACAACACTATTAATGTGCACATAACTCCGCACAGATAAATTTGAACTTAGTCGCACACTAGACATCACTTTCGAAAGAAGATGGCATTTTGATGTACTTAAAATTGAAATTTTGAGTCATATTGTGAATGAATGCACATTGCAACAACTTTTCCATTTAGTCTGGAATGAATCGATTTTGATATTTTTGTCAATTCTGCTAAATTTCATGATAATGACTGGATTTATCTGTGTCAATTCTACATGAAGTATTATGATTTCAGCAACAAGGGAGCAGCATGCTGACTCTTTAAGCGTGTTTCTGTTCTGTCATTGAATGTTTGGAATCATAATGTGGGTAAAATATGAAGTCTTTCAATTGTAATTATCAAAAAGACTCTATGGAATATAATGTTTATTTCATTTTGAGTGCAGTTAGGAGGATGTAATTGCACTTGGAATGTACTCCAAATTACAGTACAATTTTGAAATGTGTAATCAAGCTTTTAAACCCATGACATGGCTCTTGTAATTCAGATTTGCAAAACTAAGAAAGTACATTTTGAGGAAATTCAGAATGAAAAACTAAGTATATTTTTTGCCATTCTTATTACCAGCTAAAGAAGACACATTTATGTCTTGTCACTTGCATGTTATTTGTAGGGTCCCAGCAATTTTATGACCTGTCTGGCATCTATCGTTAGCCTAAATCCAAAACATTGTATCAAAAAAGTTAACACAGAGTATTGCAAAGCAGCTGGTAAGTGGCAGTCCATGAAACATCTGCTTTAGTTCATTCAGAAACAAATTTAATCAACCAAACTGTAAAGTGTCTACTACATGAGTGTACATGATTTGTTTACAAAGCAGTTTCTAATACACTATTGGGCATATGTGTCATGCACATGAGTGCAATTTCGTAAAATATTGCATGATTCTGACAATGTAAAGTTAATGGAGACAAAAATAAGCATATAATATCAAACTTACTGTTCAAGCATAGAAACTAATATTAATCGTATAATCAAATTTACTGTTTGTATAATCAAATTTACTGTTTGTATAATCAAATTTACTGTTCAAGCATAGAAACTAATATTAATCGTATAATCAGACTTACTGTTCAAGCATAGAAATTAACATTAATCGTATACTCAAACTTACTGTTCAAGCATAGAAACTAATATTAATCGTATAATCAAACTTCAAAAGCATGCAGCAAGAATTATACTAGATATTGATCCAATGGCACCATCTGCTAACATGTTCAAGTCTTTACACTGACCCCTTTTGACAAAAGAATTTCATATTATAATTTTCATTTTAGTTAATAAACACCTTTATTACCTGAATGATATGCTTGTCCAAACCAACAATACTACCTCTATGCACTTCTTAAGATCTGCATGAAACCTGTGTTTAATACTAACAAAAACTAAGAATTAATGCAGCATTGAAAAGTCAAGTAGATATATAGAATCGTCTGACTGATATTAGTTAGCACTTGAACTAAAACAGGTCATGATCAAACTGTGATGTTTCAACAAACTCAGCATATAATATCTCTCACCAAGCATTCAGACAGTTTTTCCTTTGTTCTTATGTGTATACAATAATCAGTTACAAACCTGATACAATAATGCAAATGTATGTCGATTATACAAGTTTAAACTAAATATTTTACATTAACCCACAATAATATCTTCTTTCCATTTTTCACAAATACTGTGTATATATATAGAATATAGTATGCCTCTGATGGCTTCATTGAGATTAGCTAATACTGAGTTGGAATAATATTGTAAGAAAGAATTGGTTTTATTTCCTTCTTTCTTTTAAATGTCATTATGACCATTTTTAGATGAAGTAGCTGTCAAGAGATTTGCAAATTTTGTGAGGTCATATTGGCATCATTTTCATTTATGACCAAATACATATAATAAGACTTGTTTCAATAATAAAAAACACTTTTCAAAAAAAGATTTTCAAGATGACAGCCAATGATCAGCACCATTTTTATTTAAGACCAACTAGCTATTATAAGAAGTCTTGTAGTGATAACTATGTGTCATTACAGGATCATAGCATGTACTGAAGTAATGTGTTTAGATAGTTATGGCAATATTTTCAAGATGGCTACCCCAGAAGCCATATTGCCGGTCTGATCAGCACGATTTTCATTTAAACCCAACCATAGATCATTAGAAGTCTTTATTAAAAACCCCATGTCACTATAAATATCAATACTGAAGAAGTAGTTGTAACAGTGTTTTCAAGATGACAGGGCTGTGTGTAGTATCCAGGGAAGGTATTTTTTTTACAATAAAAATATATGCTACTGTACTCTGATAACTCAAAACATTAATTAAAAAATGTATACATAATTCTCAGGAGCCCTGGGTGGCTGAGCGATCTAAAGCACTTGCTTTTATTGACCACTGCCATCTCACTTTAGTCTGCATGGGTTCGAATCCTGGGCTCAGGCACTGTGGGTATATGAGAAAGCTTGCCAGTAGCTTCCCATGGGTAAGTGGTTCTCACTGGGGTTTTTTTCTAGGTTCTGCCTTCACCATATATACTGGCCACAATGTATAGTCTCTCATGTGCTGAAAAAATGGTGTTATACCCACAACACAACAAAATTTTCAACTGCATCTATGGGTGACTAATGCCACATTTAAAGCACCTCCTGTGGGTCCATGGTATGTTTCACAGGAACAATCCTTAAGACCATGCAGATATCACAAGTTTTTAACTGAAAACTCCATATCACTATGACCATCCACTCAACAGGAGTAGCAATAACAAGATTTTCATGATGGCTGCCCCACTGGCCATATTACTGGTCTGATGGGCACCTGAGCTCAAACAATAATTGATAGCCCAACACCTGGGGCCCTCTGATTTCAGATCAAGCCCTTCCTGTATTCTAACTGAAATGCCTGACAGGCTCATAAAAAAATAATTTACCAACGAAAACTTCGAGCTAACTTATGAAATGCATTAATCTATTTTCAAGTTGTTAAAAGACTAGTAAATTATTAATATTTATCCTTAAATATGCCATTTACCCTTATCAAGATTGTCTTCTTATCATACCTCTATCGAAAGTTGTAAACTTTGTTTACAAAGTGAAGCATGTGACCTATGAATGGGAACAAATTGTCTGGCTTAACTATAATTAGTGCTCTCTTGGCTTTAACATATATGTGATTCTACAGGTGCTAAGACAAAATAGTTTTTTAAAGGCCATCTACAGCAATACTGTTTTATAGTTAAAACCTACTCCTTTTGAAAATTAACAGATTATTAAAAAACTGAAGAAAAAACCCCCAGTATTTTATGGGTTGTATGTATATATATATATATATATATATATATATATATATATATATATATAATAAACTGTTAACCGAATACCTTACTGTTGTAATCTAGAGAATTTATGTGAAATAGCAAAATGTTTTTTTGAGGTATTCTAAGTAATAAAGGGATCAAAAGTGGTCCATGGACAGAGGTGAGATAAAAGAAAAGACTGACCAAAAATGATTTCAGCAGAAAACACTATTTTTTGTCTTGTTTAATTGCTATTGCATTGTTCAAGATATCTAAGTTAAATTTTAATGCTGTCCCTTGCTCTTGGTTACAGTAGTGTAATGCAAAACTGGTTAAACATATTATGTGGTACTTATGAACATCAAAAACGTTCTGAAAAACTGTCAAGCAAGGCATGCTTTAGATGCTAAGGAAATCAACACTGCTGATCCAATGAGTAAGGATGACAATGAAAGTGCAACTGGACAACGGCTAACATCAGGACCTGGAGAAAAACATTACCTTACTTGGAATATTTGAGACCTGAATAAACACACAAGCCAATTTAATATGCTTTTTTTTCCCTTCTTATCTGAAGTAGTTGCAATTTTGTGTGACAAATAATAGTACCAGAAACAATGCGGTAATTTGTGGGCACATAGAAACTGGAATCAGGGTTTGTGATTATTTTAAAAAGTTGACAGCCTGGGCCTGTGCCTGAAAATAATTTTCTTTGAGCACTGGGCACCATTTCCATTTAGATTGATTGGTTGGGTGGTTGGTTTTTAAAGTACTTTTTAACACATCGTTACATCATGCTGAGGAAATTGAAACAAAAAGCCTTTCCACAGGACATGCTGAGGCAGCTGACCTGGGCAGGTATCAAACCTTAGATTAAGACTTCAACACTCTACCAAGTGAGGTATCACAACTTCTCTTTTTAACTGGGACTTTGAAGATCTTATAGAATGTTGTTTTTTTTTTTTTACTGGAAACTACATGGCAATAAGGCCAACCATTCATGAAGACTAGAAAATAAAATGATTTTGAAAATGGCACCATATGAGCTGTCAGACATACACCATTTTCATTTATTACCAACTAGATGGAATAATAAGTATTTCATAACAAAGACCCATGTCTATATGACCATCCATTCAAGGGGAATAGCAATAACAAGATTTTCCAAATGCCCCATCCCCAGACTCTAACATTATTGGATGTCAGATAGGCACTATTTTTGTTAAGGACCAACTAGACATCATATAAATTTTTATATGTAAACTCCATGTTAATTTGATCATCCTATTAAGCACATGTAGCAGAAAGATTTTCAAAATGGCAATATTGGATGTGAGATAGGCACCTCATTAAGGACTAACTAGATATCGCATATATTTATTTGTACTGAAAGAAACTGCATGTCACTTTGACCATCCTTTCTGGAGGTGTAGCAAAACAATTTTTAAGATGGCTACCTAGGGGGCAATATTGGTTGTATTAGTACAATTTACAGTTAGGACCAAATCAACATCACATGAAGCTGACAGTCAATTAAGACCAGCAGCAACAAAAAGGTCTTCAAGATGACCACTGTGGCAGCCATATTTTACATCAGAGCAACACCATTTTAATTTATGGTGTGTGCCTGTCAACACCATTTAAATTTATGGTATGCCTGTCAATTTTCATGGCAATCCTCCCAGAAGCTCAGGGAAAGATACAATAAAAAACAAACTTGTGCAAATGTACAGACAACAGCTGATCACATGAGTTCTTCTGGTCTATGACTGACCGAGCTAAGACTTAAATGAACTTCATGTCAAGATGCTGTCTGCCAAGTTTGATATAAGCTGGTCCTGTGGTTTTTTGAGAGGCTGAAAATAGCAATGGACACGTGACAGGGCCATAACATAAGCTTACTTTGCCTTATAGACAGATGAGCTAAAACCAACAGAATAAATATTATGAGAAATGGTAGATATTTGGTTTAGTTTGGTTTGGTGCTTACAGCACAGCAACACAAGTAGGTTACTTAGTGTTAAGGCAATGGGAGTATAGTGCCTTGCCCAAGGACACACCATGGTAGCTGACCCAGGCTGATCTGATGGAAGGCTTCAAAACCCTCACCCTTCCAGCAATGAATCTGTCAATCTAATCACCACAGCTCGTTAAATTGGTGTTATAACTTTCAAAAGTCATTCACAAGAAGGCAATGCTGGTCAATTACCAAACATATATTATAATGTCTTTGTAATGTTATGTGTTTTTAATTTGTATTATTTCTGGCTTTTCTTTATGATAATATGTTATTTACATCTGTGTTTTGTACCTGACTTTGTCTAAAATCAAGTTCAATGTGTACCTGACCAATGACATTTATTTTGTAAACAACATAATACATAGCTAATATTTCTTACAAGTGTGAATAAAATATTCAGATCATTATTACTGTAAACACATTTACCTGAGCTTGAGCTAAAAGAAACAGTCTCGATTCTGAACCTAGAATATTCTAGAATGGAAAATTCCATTAAAAGTGGCAGAGTATTTCCAGATAATGGTTATTGCGACCTGGGTCAAAAAGAGGGGTATATGTTCTTGTTTACATAAAAAATTACTCATTCTTGCCTTAACATCTTGACGAAGAAGCAGTCTTATTGTTGTGTTCAGTTTTTCATTTGGGTGGATTTAATAATTCTTGGACTGGAACATTGATTGGAATTACAGTAAATTCAGGCATGGACATTTTGGGATTACACTGATACATCAAAAGACTGTTAACACATCATCACAATCCAGGCCATGGGCACACTAACACATTAAAGACTACAGGCACATCAACACATTCAATATCAGAATTTATTTGGAATACTGCTTGAATTCAATTAGAACTTCTTACACCTGGATTAGTGATAGAACTTTTAGGACTCTTTGGAATTTACTTCACAATACTGTTATGTTCTTTTTTTTTTTAAATTTTCACTTTGTATACTAGGGAAATAAATTATTTATTGAATGTTACAAAACTTGTTGGTTTCCGCTCTTTTTGTTGCTTTGTTTAAGATGATAGAGTCATAACAGTAATTAAGTCCTTCAAAGAAATACCTTTAACCAGAGAATTATACCAAACTGAATTGGCATTGACAAACAAACAATTATAATTACCTGCGAGAGTTGCGCTGAGCAGTTGCACTTCCACAAGCAAGCCTTCCTCTGTTTACATCTAAGATGCTGTAACCGACCCCTGGTACTCGACTGATATCACTAATTGAAGAAAATCCTCCAATAGACTGAAAGTAATCAGAGAAGGTATGGGGACATGCATGCTAAAGTTTTAATATTTTCACATAAAGTCAGATTTGCACCTGTGATATTTATATCCTATATAATATTCTCTTCACAAAATGTAACATTATTTTTTACTTCCAAAAAACACTAGTAATGTACAAAATATAAGCAGATTTGTATGATTGGTTAAAAATCAGGTTACATTGTTACTTATACAAAATGATATATTTTAATACAGTCTAAACAGCACTGGTAAAATTTTTACTTTTGAGGACTATTTAGGGAAAAATATAATTCTCTTGAGTAATTTACTTTTCTGTGTTTTACAATAGCTTCAGCCTTGCAGTGGCCAACTCCGATCAGCTGTTCAAAGTCCTGGATGGAAGCAGTGTTGATGTCAATCTTCTCCGGAGCTGCCATCATTCACCGCCACTTCCATTATGTGGCCTGAAAATGATATTTGATTATTATGCTTATGTTAAGTCAGACTGCAATCATGCTTCGGTCCTAGATCGATTTCGAACAGTAACCATGCTTCAATCTAAAATATATCTTACAGTAAACACATCTCAGTCCAAGATCCAAGTAAGACGGTAATCAGGCTTCAGTCCATAAGCCATGTCTGACAGTAATCGTGCCTCAGTCCCAGATTCAAGTCAGAAAGAAATCTTGCTTCAGTCCCAGATTCAAGTCAAACAGCAATTATGTCTCAGTCCTAAATCCAAATTTGTTCTACAAGTCCAACAGTAATCAATTTCAGTTTTAGATCCAAATCAGTGAAAGTCACAAAGTAGTCATGCTTCAGTCCTAAATCCAAATTAGTAGTGGCTGCAACAATATCAGTCTGTACTATGATGGGATTGTACTGGTTACAAATCCCATTACTTTCTTCTTTCATCATCAATACAAATTTACACTGAATAACTATGGCAGGACCAGATGGTGCATTGATATCTCTTTTGTATAATTGTGAAAGCTTTCAATTCTAGGACTCAAGCTATCACTTGGTCTGATATGTTAAAGCAGATTTGTTGGAAAAATGTGCTGAGAGATTATTTTTTTATATCAGTAACAAAAGCCATACTTGATAGAAGTTGAGCAGGGTTCTCGAAAACTCTAGATGGGAGGAAATGAGCAGGGTTCTCAATGATCTGAGGTCCCAAATCAAACAAGTTAAATTTTTCTTTCTTCTTACCAACCCTAAAATGGGTAATTTTATCAAATTTGCCATTTGTTTGCAATCCATTGGCATTCTATTCCTGTTATGCACTTTATCTATCATCTTGTCACTTTCTGTTTATATAATCAGAACTGCATGAAGATTTTGCATTTAATGCAGTCATCCATAATTTTCTTTTGTTTCTCTTATTTTTGCAAGTAAATAAAAATGCATTAACTAATGTCAGGGTTTTATGTTTTTTAGTCTGTTAAAAGGAAACGACTACAGCTTTTGTATCTTAACAAAAGTGTGTTTTAATGAAATAGCAAATGCATAAAATGCAAGAGGCACAACTGAATTTTGGATCAACTGAAATACAACTGCATCTGCAAAAGTTTAAAAATATAGTTTTGGAGTACTTACATGTAAACTCAGTATTTTTGATGGATTACCAATTTTTTGTGGTTGCTAGTATTAATTCCTAAATCTATGAATATAAATACTGATGAAAATGTCATTCTTTTGTCCCGCAAATTTTATGTTTTCACATAAAGACTACAGCTAGAACCACCAGTGATGATATCACATCAATGGCAGTTTTTTAAAAATCTGCCTTGACAAACACAATGTCATTGCTGGTAAGGGATGAAGGACTGTCAGTGTATAGAATCTGATCTTGTATTCATATGGAAGGACTGTCAGTGTAAAGAATCTGATCTTGATTCATATGGAAGGACTGTCAGTGTAATGAATCTGATCTTGTATTCATATGGAAGGACTGTCAGTGTAAAGAATCTGATCTTGGAGTCATATGGAAGGACTGTCAGTGTAAAGAATCTGATCTTGGATTCATATGGAAGGACTGTCAGTGTAAAGAATCTTATCTTGGATTCATATGGAAGGACTGTCAGTGTAAAGAATCTGATCTTGGATTCATATGGAAAGTCTGTCAGTGTAATGAATTTGATCTTGGATTCACATGGAAGGACTGCCAGTGTAAAGAAACTGATCTTGGAGTCATATGGAAGGACTGATAATGTAATGAATCTGATCTTGGATTCATATGGAAGGACTGTCAGTGTAAAGAATCTGATCTTGGAGTCATATGGAAGGACTGATAATGTAATGAATCTGATCTTGGATTCATATGGAAGGACTCAATGTAAAGAATATATTCAAAATGCAGTCATTTCTGCACTGTTTGATTGCATTTATTCTATTTAATTCCACTCGTAGCATTACCCATTTCAGGATCTGTTCCTGTGATATGCCAAATTTACCATGATGCACCCCTTCTGATATTTGTATTTGCTAATGATGTCAAATACTAGGATAGCATAAAAAGATATGCAGCCATTGCAACTATCCCTATGTAAGTTATAACAATAAGCACATGATAAGGTTATTATCTTATAAATAGGGTCCTGAATTCAATGATTTCAAAATACCCACAGGTATAAAATGTTCAACAGACTGATAATTATGAAAATCATATGGGCATCATATGTTCAGTTTCCAACATGTACAGTTAGCAATTGGTTATTTAAGGTTATTTTCCGGACACATCCAGCAAATATGCTGTTTTGTAACCCTTGGTAGATAAGCAGGCCAGTGGGTATACTTCTGTTGTTTTTTTTAAATGTGTAATATTTACAGCAGTATTTACACCGTTCCATCAAGTCATGTATTGCAAACACTTGCACATTTACACTGTTCTGTCAAGTGTTTTATTGTGAACATGTGATCTTTGCTGTTAAAAATAGAGTTGTCTTATAAGTTCTTTATGAATTCTAGTTCTATAATTTCATGAAAAAGGTCATAAGCATTTTACTTGCCATAGAAAAATTATGTGAGCTAAAGAATACATTTACAATTGAAATGTGGGTTGGAAATCCTTTCATGAATTTCATGTTACACACATAAATATAGCAGGCATACTTTTTTGTCTGTAAAATTTAACAATGTTTTGAAAATGGTTCTAAAAACATATTACAACAGATATTATCAAAAACACTTATACATGTAAAGATGCTCGGCAAACACTATTACACAACTCTGACATATTTGTCTTAGCTAAAGTCCAAAATCAATATATTTAACACTAAGTACTGTATATTAATGAAACTTAGTAGCTGCCCACTTTATCCTTTTGAGTTGACAAGCAACTTTTCTATATTTCTTCAGTTCTAAGGTGTATATATGTAATCTCAGAATCACTTGTACAATGAATTATTTATACAGCATATTTCCTCTATCTTCCTGGCATGTACAAGAGGGTCCCTAATTTGTTATATCCACTGTATATCCACTGTTGGACTTAATACCTGTAAATCACAGATTCATTCATCATTTGCTTACATTATAAATTAACATCTCCTTCATGTAACTGTGTTGTGTGTTTTCACAAGATCTAATCCCACTCTGCTTACAAACTTAATAATTCTGTCACCCAAATTTTTGGTTAATACAGAATTGTTAGGAAAGTATTCAGAGTTTCTCAGGGTGAGAAGGCTACGTATGTGTGTCTGTCTGTCTGTATGTACTGATAAGTAATTATTTACCTATCTAGTATTACTGATCTTGATAAGTCATTATTTACCTATCTAGTATTACTGATCTTGACAAGTCATTATTTACCTATCTAGTATTATTGATCCTGATAAGTCATTATTTACCTATCTTGTGATCCTGATAAGTCATTATTTACCTATCTTGTGAAGAATCATCCTGTATCATAATGGCCCAGTCGACTGATTAATTTCAGCTCTTAACTGTTTATAATTATTTCAGACTTGCAATGCACCTTGTATATTTCAAAAAATAAAAACCACTAGTTCAGACATCTATCTCAAGATATAAACACAATGAGTGCATACATCTATCTTAACATATGTGATATTATAAGGTAACCTTAAAACCTGTCTTGAGAGACCAATGTTATGAGAGAACACCTGTTCTGAGAGACAAGGATCTCCATACACCCATCACTGATTATATAGTGTTAAGGCCTGTTATGAGAGACCACCTGTCTTGAGATACCATTATTTTTTGACAGAAGGGGTGGTCTTTCATGAATGGTTGCATTGTATTTTGCATTGAATAGTACAATATAGGTTTCTGTTGTACAAGTCTGTATTGTGTGGAAAACCTGTATTTGATGAGTCTTACATTGGTTTTCCAAGCAACAATGACAACAACAATAGAAACCCATACTGTACCATTCAGTGTAAAATGACTTTTTATTATGCAACTTAATACTTTTCTTGCACATAAGTAAATAAACTTTTTAAGTAAATCAGTACATTTAAGAACTTAAGTAAAAACAAAAGAAAACTGTAAAGGCAAGGCCTGGTAGAAATGGCGGAGATGATGCAATATCCTCTGTTACGTATAGGCTCGTACAAATGTAACAAAAGAAAAGAGTGAAGTCAACAAGCTTTGTAAATTTTAACAATATAATCTATTTCCCTAGAAAACAATGTAAAAATAGGAAATAGGACTTACGGTTTGTGAATATAATCCAAAAATTAATCTTAAAGTTGAAAAATATAAGTCCTATCACTAAACAGTTCTAATTGAATCCAGGTTGGAATCTCGATGATGTTCCAATATGGAAGGCGATGATGTCAGATGAGGTGTTGTACAAATGGCAACAAATCCTCGACTGAATCACAATTTATAATGTTTCCATTTAGAATCCAGAATAAATTTCCACTGAATTTCTTTGTCCCAGAACTTTTTATAAAAAAGTACACTTGTTTCGTCTTCTAGAGAATAAATTATTAAATTCCAAACAACAGATGAACTTCAAAAACAATCTGACACCAACAATAGAAACACCTTGTACCCTCAAGGTGTAAAGATACGACTGAATAAATTTAATACCAATTGGCTGTTTTAAGCCTTGATTTTAGATCACATGGTAGCTCACATGACGGATTACGTGACCACTAATTTGAACATCGCATTTAAAAAAATGCCATTTATCACGTATGCAAGAATAGCCCAATCTAAGAATCAGATTCTCAAACTGGAGAAATAAAATTTAAAATAAAACCGTTTGCAACAGAGCTAACACGTAGGTTGTAAAAGACCATGGCAATAGCCAATCGTTTTCACTCGATGTTTACAAAAACTATGAACCAGGGTGAGCTAAAAGTAGTGCTTAAGTAACTGTTAATGTCTAATTGGGTCAAGTCAATTTTCCGAAAAGAGACTCAAATCTAATGAAAATTATCATTACAAGAAAATGTAATGAAACAAAATTAAAAATAAAAAAGAATTTAAAACTAACACACAAGTAGTTTAATCACATACTCATAACACCTCTTACAACTTAACAAAAGGTTTACTGAACAATGCAAATGTTTAATGAAGCCTTGAAACTTGAAATATATAACTATAAGTCTTTTGTTTGCATAGTCTGTATATTATGCAACTCCTTCCTTCGGATGGTACTATATATGCAGATTTTCAGCATTGGCATGAGCTTGGAATAGGGGCTACAAATACAAACTCATTTGAGGGTAAAACAACTGTGACAAATAAGTGTGTGTGTGTGTGTATGTGTGTGTTTGTCATGGAATTGTATAAATCTCTCTATTTATTTAATACATGTACTCGGGTTTCGGTTTTTGTGCACAACGATACCCGAGGGTGATTTTTGTATATTGTTCATTATTTCCAAACAGTGAGTTCGGTTCATCCTATGCCGCACGTGCGAAGTGCTTTCGATATGAAAAACCGAATTTCACCAACGATATAGGCTACATCGTCTGTGTATAATTGCCTAACCATAGGTGATATATGCACATTACGGAACGTTTTTGTCAGTAAGCAGTCTACTTAGGGACTTGCATATCTTCAGCTGTAAAGGTATGTAATTTATTAATTTCTTATGTATATTATTTCTTTTGTATATTGTAAGTTATTGCTTTTGGTATTACCACATTCATTTTTGTATGTTTTCAATGTAGCTTTGGCTTGCGTAGTATAACGCAAATATTTTTCTATTCTTGCTTGTGACTTAGCAAGAGATCTTATATTAGCAATATAAAGTTGCATGTTATTAAGAAACGTTTAGTACCACAGGAATCTCATCGGACACAGGTTCACTTCTGAACCTGTTTATTGTTTTGTAATATTGTTCTGATAATGTAATTTACATAACTTAGCGTATATAACGTCATTACGTTTTATCTTATATGCCTGTGTCATGAATAGTACACGGTATTAGTTGTATTTTCAGTTGACCAGGGTGACCAGAGTGAACATAGCAGCTGTAGAGCTGACTAGAATGACCAGAGTGTCGGGGTGACCAGGGTGAACATAGCAGCTGTAGAGCTGACTAGAGTGACCAGGGTGTAGAGCTGACCAGACTGATCAGAGGAATCGTGGTCGACGTGGTACCAGCTACAGAGCTAACCACAGAAGGAATTGAAAGGTGGTCGGTGACTACCTGTAATGATACTTACTTGATTGACCAGTGTGACTGGTAGCCAAGTGTAATTTTAACGGAGTGTTTTTGTGTTACTCCATGTATGTAATCTTTTAGCCGTGGGCTAATTTTCTGGGTTTTGTTATACCCATTGTTTTGGGAGTGTATAAAATATTTTTGGATAATATCTCCCCAATCAATTCACCACATTTTACTATTTGAGTAAAACAATATCTCATTTTTCACTAGTTGAGTGAATACTTCATTTTTTACTATTGAGTAAAACACCCATTATTTTCATCGTGTGAAATTGCTGTGATTTGTTCACCTTTGTCCTTGTCCTATGTAAAGTCATTCATTTGTATTTATATTTGTTGCATTTTTAGGTTTCGTGCGTATTATGTTAATTTCTCCAATATTTGGACCCATACACGCACGTATCAATCACATTTATTTTCTTATTTAAATCATACATCAATAAACATTATATTTGTATTACCATCAACAATGTTCTGTTTTTAAGTCCAAAATCCCAACTCGGTTATCTTGTTACAGTGTTTGTGAATTGGATTTATATGTGTGTGTGTGTGTGTGTGTGTGTGTGTGATTTGGATTTTTAATGTAGTTTTAACAGTTTTTCAGTCATATCACTATGATGTCTGCAGTGTGACAGTTTATAGTGATGTCTAGCACTGGGGCATCATGCTGCAGACATGTAGCATCATGTCCCACTAAGTCACATTATCCTGACACCAGGACAACCAGTCCTTACACTAACTTCTTAATGTTGAATGCCTAGCGAGGCAGCTGCAAGACCATTTTTATAAGTCTTTGGTATGACTTGGCTGGGGTTTGAACCCATTAACTCCTGCATCTGAGGTGGACTTTAATGTAGCTTTAACAATTTCTCATCCATATGGCTACAATGTCTAGCACTGGAACATTATGCTCCCGACATGTGGCATCATGTCCAAAAAGTCACATTATCCTGGGTGACCAGTCTACAGTGTAGCAGTTTATAGCTGTATCTAGCACTGAGACATCATGCCGCAGACATATAACATGATATCCCACCCACCCTGACACCTAGACCAACCAGTCCAAACATTAACTTCTTAACGCTGAGTGCCAAGCGAGGCAGCTGCAAGTTCCATTTTTAGAAGTTTTTGGTATGACTTGGCCTGGGGTCAAAACTGTGACCTCCCTTATCTAAGGTGGACACTCAAAACAGAGACATGTAACTGAAATTTGGCAAAATAAAGCAAAGATATTTATCTTGATCATATTAAAATAAAAATCATTATGCATGAAAAAAAATCATAATCATTATGCCCATATAGTCAAATCACCTTTCTTGAGGGCACAATATTTGCATTTTGCAATTTGTCTTAAGTCTAAGACCGACGCAGAGCTTAACAATGAACTTGATTCTGATGAGATTAATTCAAATAAAATCATATTTGGTGTCTGTGATGGACAACAGGTAAAAGTGCTACCTTAAAATCAGAAGAAATAAATCCATAATGAACAAAAGGCTAATTTGTGGGTGTATACCTCTACAACTATCCGAGATTTTGAAAATATGAGCTCAGATTTAAATTCCCCAGGTCACAAATATGTAGCATAGTAAATTTCAGTCTTATATCTGTAAAATAAAAATGTTATAAGCATCTGAAAACATGCTCTTGTAAGCCAATGTGAAAAAACTATGCTACCCCTCTCCAAATTTGATTGGCCAAAACTTCAAGAGTAATCAGAAGCTTTTAATGAAATTTTGCGTGTCAGTATCATTTACATAGATGTACACCTGGACAAATTTTTATGGAAATCAGAGATGGTCACCCCGGAAGATTTTTTAATTTTGGGTGATTTGGTATGGAATGACTGGACTAAAATACTTAAATTGTTTAGTACAACTTATAATTTTGCATCTTTCCCTCAATAATTTGTGAGCAACAAGGTACATAAACACTGCAGCATATTGTGAGGATAACAAATATTGTTAACGGGGGGGGGGGCAGTACAAGCAACTTACATCAATACACGAGAATTATATAATCTCCTCTGCCCTACAATAAAATTCATTTAAGGGATTTTAACATCAATCAATGCTAGAAACAAAACAAATGAAGTTAATAAATTGATAACGTACTTATATAAGGTCCAGATGATATGCAGTACTCACAAACTGATGCATCAGTAAAGATCTGAGTTGCTTCCTTCTCAATATTAAAATATATCTATCCATCATCAGCAAACACAGATTAACTACTGTATATCCTCCGTGCATAAACTGCTGGATCTAAACATAGCAATATGGTTCTACTCGTTAATTCCTTTTGACAGCTATTTTCATTATCACTGCTTGTCTTGACAATAATGCCGTATATGGAAATGATCGAATCAAACTCCATGTTGTTGACATGAATAAACATAAGTGGCATCTTGTACTGTTCTGGAACACAATGGCTAGATTTTTAAAAATTTTAATATATGGACTGAAAGTAAGAGAGAAAAAAAAAAAATATGTACATTTTATTATAACCTGCAGCTAATTTTAGAATGCACCAATTGTATCTGAAAAGTTCTGAATATTTCCTTATAAGATTTTTGTTCTATGAACCTGTTTAAAACGAAACATTAAAGCAATTTCTCTTGAATGAATTGTGTCCTTTGATTACTACAAAGAAATCTGAAGCAAAAATGGTTCAACATCGTCAATATACAGCTGTGTGCATTCATTTCAATCAGAAAATGGAATTGATACGCAGGTAAAGTTATAGCCAGATGTTTCTGTTCAGATTTTACAGACAAGGTGGTCTTGCCTCACAAATGCTGATTATTCATGATTGTTTTAAATAACACTGACACAATTTTTATCATACTAAGTCCATAAACTGATAACACGCCTTTCATTCTTAAATGAAGATATTTTTATTAATTAAATACTTAAAAGTTAGTTACTTCTGTCATACTTTATAAATAATTCTTAATCTATGTCATCTCCAAGGCCAAACTTTTACAGAACCACTTTACTGCTGCAGAAAAAGAGGGGGCACCACCACATTAAACTTGTCCTCTAAAATTATTTTTCATTAATGTAATGAATCTGCATGACATGTTTTGAAACTGAAGAAACCCCTTCATTATCTTGAAAACTTGTCATATACAGCTGCTGTAAATAGAGAATGAAAGTATTTGGAAAGTGCCTGTAGGTCTAGGATGGATAGCCTACACTTATGCTTTTGCTATGCAGAAGCCTTCTTTTATAGAATATTCTAAAATTTACATAATGTGTGGGATTAAACAGACATTAATAAAAACTACAACTTTTTATTGCTTTATTCTTTTCAAAATGCCAAATAAACATAATCCATAGATTGAAAGAAACAATTTTAGGACATGTATTCTATTATCCCTGAGAATGTTACAAACTTTCTGGGTTTTTTTTCTAAATCTGTGGATTGGAATGATCATCACTCTAGTAAAAGTTGTATAGGTCATGTGTGTGTTCAGTACAACTATTTTAGTAACAGGTGTCATTTTTTAGAATTTGATCACACATACCTTAAAATGGATTTTATTCACTTTATTCAGATCATCCTAAATTCATATTCCTTTGGAAGGTCATTAATTACATGCAACGATTAATACATAACACAAAGCACAGTGTTACATGGACATTTCTGCATAAAGTCAACTTAATTGTGTAATCCAGTACAAACTGAACTGAATGTTGTGCACAGTGATGTCACAATGAACGTTAGCTATACATGCTGAAAATAAATTTTGTAGTACCCTGTGTTGTGATAATTTGACCTCACATGCTCTTTTCTTCACCCATTATAGTACCTGGTGTGGCAGCAAAAGTATTCAATAATCATGACTGAATAGACTTTGTTTAAACTGAGGTTTAGCAGTTCACAAATACATCTGAGAAAATTATTCCATCTCATTATTCAATCCTGAGTAGTTCCAACACAGGAAATAAATCCCCAAGCGAAATGTCCAGTAAATATGTACTGAATGATACATTAAGTAAAACACCAGAATTTTTAAACATTTTGCCAAATGAAGCAAGTTCATTTCCATTAAAATAGAATTTTGTTCACTGACACCTGGCTTCAAGAGCTGCTATATTTGTCAGTTTTGTCAGTGTGATTATAATCTGATGGGCAATCAAAACAATGCCAAGATTTGATCAAAAGTCAATCCAATCAAGCCATAAGTGATTCCCTTTTCCTCTGTCATTAATGTCAAAGATAATCTGAAAACAATCTAACATTGATTCACTAATTTTGAGCCAAAATGGCTATGCTCTCCAAAGTCTATAAAAAATATATTGAGACTAAGGACCATGAAATCTCAGAGGCATCCCACAAGTCAGTCCATGCACTAAATAAAAAAAAAAATGCAACCGAAGGAGGTATGTTTTGGTAGACAAGCAATCACCTCTGAACCAATAGGTTAAGATAACAAAAAGCCTTATTTTCAGCTTTAGAAATGGGGTCCCACAACCCAGCTACTTTGCAGTTTTGCCTGTTTAACTTTTCAGAGAAAATGTTTGGATTTATAGCACAAGTCATACCGTTATGTATCTGGGGACAATCCAACAAAAAGAATGCAAGTGACAGGGCATTACAAAAAAAATGTGTTGTCTATAGCTTGTAATATCAATAGTAATAAATGTACTTTGTTATGACCAGACTTAATCTAAGTAACAGAAAGAAGCAAAACCAACAAGTTTTGTAAAGCTCAACAAATAATTGAATTTAAAGTCAGAAAATGAAAATTTAAGAAGAAACTACAGTGTTGTGAATTGTATCAAAAATAATCCAAAAAAGTTTTATCACAAGTCCAAAAGAATAGAACATTCCAAATAAATGCCAGGTCTTGAATGTGCTGATGTACCAATAGCCACATGACATATTTCACAATACATCCCCACATGACACATGTCGCAATACTCAATCATACCAATGGAAAACTATCCCAAACTGTACACAGGTTCATTAGCAAGGTTGCAAACAACCTATTTCTAGCATTAATACCCCAAAATAGAATCTATGAACATAGATAAAAATTAACTATGTAATGTGTTGTTTATAAATGATCATTAAAATCTACAATCATGGATAAAAATTAAACACACAATATAGATATACATAACAACATACCATTCTGCATCTTGAGTTTCATCAGACTGTACTTTATTAGTTTTTTCCTGCCATTGTAATCACAAAACCATACATTTCAAACCAGATCCACAGTACTGCAATCTACAGTTCATTTCAAACAGAAATCACATTCCAATTAAGAATTGTATGCACTCCAAAACCATATTTCCTACCAAACAATGTCTGCCTCTTTTTGAGAATTCCAATTAAAGGAATTTCATATTTTTAGCACAATATGACTGCAAACTATCAATGACATAACAAAGCCACATGTTTGGATAAATCATAAGGAATTGACACACTTAATAACTCCAGTCCATCGAAACTAGTTCAACGGAACTTGTTGGATGGACAAAAAAACAAAATTCCTCCATTTCAGACCAATAGGAAATGCTGAGAAATGAGAATTTTGTTTCAAATGAATGACTGAGTGCACAGTATGCTACCAATTTTAAAGATCACAGGGTGGTGTGCATATATGTGCATGAATACTGTGAGTATTTGCTTAACTACAATTGTGTATTTACTTTGGAATCTAACCAAAATTCAATAGCTTTGTTGCTTGTACTGTGTTCTTTTTAATAATCAGCCTTAAACAGAAAAGCAAAAGGAGTATATAATAAAAATGTTACAACATTTGTACAGAAACATATGAACTCATCTTTTCTTTGAGCCCCACTGCACTCCATGCAGTATAGCTCAGAAAACTTGTTCATATCTTTCCACATCAATGCAATAACCTACAGATATTTGTAATATTTATACTGTGTTCTACTAAATATATTTAAACTGCATAAATTTCACTGCAATGACACTGGGATCATACCACTGTAATGCTCTGTATTATGTCATCGATACGTTTTAGTAAGTCACATCCTTATGGTGAACATTAAAATTAAATCAATGAGCACATGTACTGGGGTTGCTAAAAATAAACATCCTGATAATAATAAGCAATAATACTGTTTCATAAAAATCAATATGCAGTTTAAAAATGCTACAGAAGAAAGGGCCTTTCAATGCTTTTGAATGTTATTTTGTTTTCTGATATAACCAGTTAAAAAAATATTGCAATGATATAATTGGTGAGAATGTACCAAAGAAATTATCTTTATATTATTTATTAGCATAAGAATTACTTATAAAATATTCATGAGCTTTGGTTTTAACAGATACTCCAGATTTTTTTTATAAGTATTCATTTTAACTTGGTTGCATGTGTAATGTTACACCTACTGTTGACAATTATTCCATAATTAAGCATTATGACTTAAAATATGTGGTTCCTTTTCTTAAGAAACAAACGTTGTTACTTATTTCCTACTGTCTTTTAGAAATAAAACTGTGTACTCTTTACTTTTACCAATCTGACATGGTGTATTGTTAACACAACATATCCCACCAACAGTAACTGAGGGGCCTTCTTTGAGAACTGACCTTCTATATATACTTTTTTTTTTGAAGCAACATTTGTTCAGTCAGGTTGTATTTGTTCAGTCAGATTGTTATTTAACAATCAAAATGGTCATATATCCTTTTTGTAAACACCTCAAAGAGTGTCAAAATGTCACACAGTGCTCAGCATGTGAAAACCTGAAGCACCGTGTTCTTATAAGTAATGCTGAGCTGAAGTCACTGGCAATGATTTCCCTGCAATTTTTCTGCCACAACTGCATTTTAACGTATCTATTAACATGAATTAGAATGTATTATCTGCTGTGCTCATTCCGAGACACATGGACAAAATACAGTGTGATCACCAACAAGGGCACATAATCCTTAAGGTGTATGGGGGTGTATTTAATTGTCCAGCTGGTTTTACAAGACATTCAGTGACAAGCCAATGCACAGAGAACGAAATAATGATTCACTAGTTTCATATTTCTACTGTGTCACTAAAAGATTTTATTTTGCACATACCACAGTAATGCAGCACTGGCACTGTACTGGTCCCTGTTAAAACAATTTTGACATGACCCCTACAAATGTGCAATAAGCATGTGCACTGGTATTAAACCATGTTGGTCACAGGATGTTAGGATAAGCAACGTAAACTTTACAACCACACATTTGAGGGGGGTTAATTCAAAAGAAAATCGATCTTGTTTGCTGTCAAATTTTTGCCAACTTCTGAAAGCTAAAACTTTTAAATTACTTAATCTAGTGGCAACTGATGGACAATTTATACATATTTGTAATCACAACAATGTAATCTAGGTACTATAATCAGATAAAATTAAAGACACTGTATTGTTTCTGCTATGATCATTGGAAGTCATAAAGCCAAAATCAATGGTGTAATGATTAAGGGCACTTAATTGTTAATCTAATATCAGTAGAAACAAAAACAGTCTAGGCTTCCAAAACAACTGAAGAAAGAGAAAAACATTGCCTGAAAATTTATGAAGAAGGTTCCAAAATTAATCATATCAATGGACAGGACTGCCACTGTTGCTGTACCAAGAAAAGAAAGTAAGAAAACCATGTAAAACAAAAAGAAAGCTAAATGACAGAATAAGCACTCAAAGATGATGAGGATAAGGAATTTTCACATTAACTTATTTATTATAAGTATTTCTCCGAAATTGTATGGATGCAAGTGACATAAAAACCTGACCTTCCACTACAGACTCACTAAAAGCAGGTGGATTCTGGTTCTCTTCATGCAAAATATAAATACAAACATACATACACACATTTACATGAAAGGAACATTCAGAGTAAGTCCCAATTCATAAATGACGCAGTTAATAATTAAATAAGTGGCTAAGTTGAAGTTAGGTGTTACAGTGAACACAAAAATATATGTTACTCACATTATAAATAGAATCTATAGTTTTAAATTTGCTGCATCCTTGCTGCCTTAGAATATACTGTATTTAATCCAAATGAAGTAGGTAACCGGGGATGTCAATAAATGAGTAGTCTCCCTTTATACTGTTAAAAAAGTCAACAATTTCAGTAAAAACAGCACCCTTTGTAGTAAGTTAAAATATTAAATTACATTAGAGATAACCAATAACCAAAGTAGCCCTTCAAATAAAAAAGAACCTGTGTTTATTTTTAATAACTTGTACACATTTCACAAATTCATCACTTAATCTTATTGTCTCTCCCTCTCACTTGCCCTTTCTATCTCTACATACACACACACATGCATGGGACGTATAGATGAACTTTGAATATATTCCTGCACAGAAAAGTAATTTTTGCAACCATTCAATATTAGAATTCATTTGAAACTATACCCTTCTGTTTGGCAAATGTAAGTCCATCTTTCCTGTCTGTGCAGTTGATTGCTACATGAAGTCACCTTCCTTTAGAAGGAAACGCATTTATTTTAAGTCAAGCAACTCTGATTTGGTAATATTTACAAACAATATTTGAACATGTTTAGAATTTGCAAGAAAAATAGTCCCAATTGTATATCATCTGAACACAAATATCAAATAAAATAATAATAATAATAATGACTTTTTAAAAAAAAAAGGGCAACTCAATAAAATACAACTAATCTCCCTTGAGGCCTTCTACAAGTACATATACATATATCTTCATGCACATTTTTCTCTCTCACGAAAATGACTATTAACAAGTAAGCACATTTACAAACACATACCAAAATACATTATGTAAGTAGGCGGATTTAACTGCATATATACATTTTTGTTTCATTTCTCCAATAACTATATTTTGAAAATTTTGAAATATTAGTTGTGAAACAATACACACGAGCCTCACAATGACACAGTTTATGGGACACAGCCTATGATATATCATCAATACACATATGAACTTGATGATCCTTTCATCTTCATAAGGTCTGTCGGTGGTAGGTGGTGCCCTTTTGTGTGTCTTGAAATACTGGTTGTATTTCCAGTATGAAGATTACAGACAGACATATACTTAGTATCTATTTATATGCCATTGTCACTGATTACAAGATAACAAAAATACTTTAAAAAAAAACTACCTGTTAGTTGTCAGTGAGTTTTATTCACATGTTAGGCCATTTAATGTAGGCTCCAACTGATCAGATGCAGGACTCACTTCATCACAGTGCCCTTTGTTTTGCACTGCATCAATGTTTTAAAAACAAGGAAAACTATTATCAACACCCATTCCCTTTCTGTAAAACAAAATTAAAAATTTACACATGGTAACAAACTCTTGTAGTTTGAAATCTGCACCCTCACTGATTCTGTGCTCATTTTATTTATCCCACTGGCATGTTCAGTCACTGATTAAATATTGCTGCAGAAAACGAGACATTCCAAATGTGATTTAACTCATTTACCCCTGCCGCCACAATAAATTATCGTACTTTACCTCTCTCATCTCCTGAGTACCACGATAACTTGGTACAGTTTACCTTGTTTATTTCCTGGTTGCCGCTTTTGAGCGGCAGTATTGGTCAAAGGCCTGTATCCCACACAGCGAGTTAAGGTGGCACAAACAATTGATTTCAAGCCATTTCCTCATTATGCAGGCAGTTTAACCAATTAAATTTGACCTTACATAGCTACAGAACAGACTGCAGCACAAAGGGAAAAAAGTCTGACTTCAATAGTGCCAGAAATAATTGGAGTCATTTAAAATGAAAAAGAATTAACTACTGGGAGCAGAAATTTATCTTAAAGACTCTGATGGAGAATTTTCTAGATCTTTTGTAGAATCAGTTGTTGTAGGGTTTAACACCATTTTTCAGCACAAGATAGGCTATACATGGCAGCCAGTATAAATGGTGGAGGAAGAACCCGGGAAAACCCCGAAAAGAACCACCGGCCCATGAGAGGCTACTGGCAAGCTTTCTCACATACCCACATTAGCCGAACCTGAGACTCGAAGAACCCATGCAGACAAAGGTGAGATAGCAATGATCCATAATGATAAGCACTTTAGACCACTCGGGGCCCCTTGTAGAATCAGTAAATAGTTAGGACAAATGTACATAATTCTGAGTTATTTCAAAGTTTTCACACAAGATTAAAGAGACATGAAATGTGGAATTTCTGTCTATGTAAAATAAAATTACTTCATACGTTGAAAGTTTCAATTATTCATTGTAAATTCAAAATGAATTTTATGGAGTAATAAATAACACAAGAAGCAAACTGGTAAGTAAATCATTTATTTTTACCATTATGCTGAGCTTTATTTCTGCATGCTGCATGAAATTTATAGTATGTACATAATTTTGTTGAGAACATCTGTGACAAATTTCAGCAAATTAAAGGAATACAAAGCAAAAAAACCCCTAATTTATTCCAAATAGCCTCTGCTGTAAAAATGAGCAAGTCAGGTTCTGTCAGCAAGTCTCAAGGATACAAGCACTGGTAAGGCCAAAACAGCTTTAGGTAATCCCTCGGCCTGTATGCTACAGAGCAGGGGTCACAAACTCAAGCCACCCTGAGGGCTGCATGAGGGCATTTTGTATGGCCCAAGGGCAACACCACCATTGTCATCTCTCATGACACCTTGTGATGCCAATCATTTTGCAGGCCACAGGATATGGATTGGTGGGCTGCATGCAGCCCGCATGTTTGAGACCCCTGCTGTAGAGGAATGCCTAGTTGTTTGCCTCGGGGGTTAAAGAGTGCTGCCCTAACCCTGCCCTTTGTCACCAAATTAAGGTGGAGTAGAAAAAAGAGGAGAGGGGGAACAACCATAGTTCAATATTTATCAAATAATTCTACATCCGTCTCTCTTTCCTCCTTCACTACTCACAGATTAATTGAAATTTAAAATCTACAGAAGATGTCCCCTTTAGTTTGTATAAGTATTAATCTGTTGAATGTTTCTGAGCATACTGTTCTTTATCTTTGTACAAATGTTGTTCTGTGCTTTTTGCTGAAGGGGCATATACAAAGCTAGCCTAGTCAGCTGGAATAAGTGGGAAACTGTTAATTACAGTTGTTAGGTACAATTTCCAGAGCTCACAAATATTACCTTTTGGATACTTCTGCTTCAAAATAACATTTTTCACTTTCTTGAATTAGTGCTTTACTGATTACTGTACTAGATTTCTTATCTGTTCGATAATGCTGTATTAGGGTTTCAAGTCCATCAATGCCATAGTCTGCTTGTTCAGACAGAGGTATTTTGATCAAATAAATATAATTACTTCTTAATTTAATTTTTTTTCATTCTTATTTATTTAGTTTATCTTGATCACGATAGTGATATTGTTTTGTAGCACATGGTCCCACATGGCTAAATTGTTTGAGAAAAAAATGAAAATTACATTTTACAGTTAAATAGCCTGTATTTTAATTAGGCTCATTATTCTACCTCTTCTACATTTAATTTTGAAATACTGACGAAAGGACGATTGACCTGCATGCTATTGTAGTCCATCCTGCATGTACATCGGACTCATATTTAACATCAATTTTTAGCTCAAAATCACTCACTGGTATCTCCATCAACACTTTCCCTACTCTAATAATCTGATATACTTCATAACTTTAAAAAATTATTGTCATCATCATTATCATCAGCCAGTATTTGCCACACAAAAATCGTTATCTGAAGATAAACCACACTGGGAAATGCTATTTTCAGTTTTCTAGGTAGTCTGTATCTTAAAACAAGCATTTGTTAAACTTCACTGATGCAAGCTTTAAATGATAACATAATGCTTGTTCCAGGACACAATGTGCCAATCAAAGTTCACAAACACTGAAGTTAAAGGTCACCGGCCATTCTCCAACATTTTTCTGTTTACATCAGATTTGCATTATATAATTAAAAGTGGTTATTGAGTGTAAAGAAGAAATAATAATTTAATTACTCGAAATAGGCGTATACAACGCTGTTACTTCCCCTTAGCTACGATTCCCCACCTATAGAGGGCGCCAACCAGAAACAACATACATTTATCCTCACAAGACGAAGTACGTGCTTCTTGTTGTCGAAAAATAAAACATTATGAACTGTGGATAGGGAACATTTAGATGAAACTACTGAAAACTAATTTACTTTTCAGCCTTATATCGATATTGTGTCATAGCTGCCAACCCTGGACTACAAAAATACTGACTGCTTATGCCAAAAATACTGATTTTCAGGAGAAATACTGATTTTTAAAATTTTATTGCATATATAACTATTTACAACATCTACATCCGTCACTAAAGTAGGTCAGTAAGTTACTTAATTATTTAATGTCAAAGATGCACGTGTTGCACTCTTGCACCTTCTTAGTAAGTCATCTGACACAGGATGTTTATACGAGCCTTTTCCACACCTTGTCTTTTCAATCATTATTGATTTCAATGTACCATCTTTCATGGATGATCTGAATTGTGTGCGATTTTTTTTTTACTGCACTAAAAATCCTCTCACAATCAGCATTAGAGTGTGGTAAAGAAAGAAGTCCTAACATAAAATAACTCAGACAATCATAAAGAAAGTCTCCACATGAATTCCTCATCTTAGACATCAGAATCCACACTCCATCAACACTACCGCAGGGGAGTATTGTTTCAGTCAGGGAGTTGATCTGGTATGAGGCAAACTGTACTCTAAGCTTGTCCTGAGCATCAGAAGAATCTGATGTCTGCAAAAGAGACCTCTAACCTTGAGCAAATATTTGCAACTCGGGCATGTGTCAGAACCTCATCCTTTAAGGGGAATTTCTTCTGCATATAGGTGCAAACAATACAGCAAAGAAAGAAATGTAGAGAAAAAATACTAATTTCGTGCAGGGGGGGGGAGAGAAAAAAAAAACCTGCAAACGTTCTGGCAATCAAAAATAAACTTGTCACAATTCACAGTTAAAATAAGAACGCAGAAGGTCTAAAACTACGCACCTTTCAGTCTTTTCACAATGGTTGTCTGTTACCAGCTCAATAATGAAAGCCACAGTTTTTGTTCTAGCACACGAGTAATCCTTGGCAATGTTGCTGTCTGGAAAAAGTGTGCGAAATAAATCGCCAGCATCACTAGCAACTGAAAGAGGAAGGTTCCTTTCTATAAGAAATTTAGCAAAAAGAACTTCCAATCTAATTACGTCGAGGTTCTCTCTGGTATGTATAAACTTCAGTTCAGGCTGTGTTGTTGACGATGAAACTGCAAGCTGATGTTTATTAGCTTTTTCATGCTGTTTTATGTCATGGGCGCCTCTATGCCCAATAGCGAAATCACAATTGCACAATTTGCAAAATACAAAGTTTTCTCCTTTACGAAATGGTTTCACAAATTTAAAGATGACGGCATAGTTGTCCTTCCAATTCTGTTTTCTTTTCTTTGCTGGAGAAAATTCTGAATCTTCTGCTTTTCTTTTCAACATCATGAAGACGAGATACAGTGATAGCAGCTGATGCTCTGCGCAATCCAATATGGAGGTGGATGGCAGTTAAAATTTGGTATGGCAGCCTCGATTTTGAATGGACCAATTGTATTTTATACATGCAACACATTTACTTTAAGAATGGAACCGGGTCCCGGTCAAAATGGAAATTTGCAAAAACAATTTTAAAATTTTTTTATTAATTGAAAAAAAACAACAGATTTTTTTTAAAAAAAAATGTACACCCGTATTCAGGTCCAAAATACAGGACAAATACAGAAAAAACGGGACAGTTGGCAGCTATGATGTGTGCGCAACACACTAGATTGTGTCGCTTTCAAAACTGTTCCATTGTTTCAATATATTTTGAAAATTCCCGTTAGTACAGGCAAAAAGGAATCAATGTTGGCTTCCCTATGTCGGCCGACTTTATTAAAAAAAAGAAATCGGGACACTTAAAAGAATCCAAAGGAACCAAACTTGGCTGCCTTATGTCAGCCAACTTGATAAGAAAAATCGGCATACTTAAAAGATACCAAAGTCAGTTTCCGGGGTTGGTTTGCTTTGTAACAAAATAACCTTTGTATTTGATATCCTGTCGGTAAGTTTAAGCAAGGAGTTTATTGCTCGCTGCCTGTTGTGTTTATCCATCACCTGGGCTTCTATTTGTTTGTCAGATGTAATCATAATTGATGTTTGTAGGGCAAATAGGATACACAACAATAACTTGCTTTAATAACACTTTTGTAACCCATGCTAGCGAAAAGATTATTATTTGCACTTAAGTGGATGTATTTTAAAATGGTTTTTAATTGTGAGATACCGTCGTATAGTTAACCTGGATACAATACAATCTTGGTAAGTTTGCACCTTGTAACTTGTCATGCGTGAATGGCAGGTGCCTTCAAGCAATCGGGTGATATTTTCGTCTCTTTTGCGATTTCATTATTGACATAAGCGATGCACACTACAGAAAGGACACATACGCAAGCCAGCATCCACTACATACATGGAGTTCGTGGATATATTTTTTTCTTTAATAAATTTTGCATGATGAAAAAAGAAAGAATAAATGATAACAATGCAAGGTTAGTTTCTTTCATTTTATTTTCAAATAAGTGTATGTTTCTCAATTTTTTTGTACCTTGCAAAGGGGGGGGGCATAAATTCAACACAAAATTATTTCCTTTCTTATTTGTATGGAATAATGGAGCAAATATAATTGACAATATTGACAAGTAATGACAAACTTTTAATTTACGCGTGCGCACACTAAGACATCTTGAATAAAATTAACTGGTAAGAGCTTCATATTGTAGCAACATTGACAAGAAGCTCAACATTATTCTCTCTCTCTCTTTCATGTGTAATCGAGTGTGTATTATATGCAGCAGTGTTACAACGTGAAGCCTAAAATTAAATATATTTGTTATAATATCTCATGTACACTACCCTTAGAAAAATGTATACATATTCTGTAGAATATTATCTGTTAAGTATTATTGTTTAATAAATCAATATTGATAATTTGACTAGAATACTTAAATTGAGAATATCATTGTGCAGATCCATATATTTTTTTAGCATAAAAAATGTATATAAATATTTTAATTACAACGAGCAAGATATGTCAGCTTTTGTTTTCTCTCGTATATATGTACATTGCAAAGTATGATTATTTTATTTGAACGAATATCAGGGGTCACGCTACCAGGCGAAGTGGGCGACAAAGTCGCCTAAAAAATGTACACTTCGCCGCCTTCTATTAGAAAAGCGAAAATGACTTTGCCCTGTGATTTTTATTCGAGTACGTCGACCGAAAATAAGTTTTGAGATGCCCCCTTGCTCTAGCCAAGTTAATTCCAGTACATGTATTGATCTGTAGCAAAATGTATTCATTGGCCTAGTTTTGATATCAATTATGCTAACAAACAAACTCTTGCACATTCACAGGCATGTGTTTTGATAGCTGATTGACCATTAACCCTTTCCCAAGTAAGTTATAAGTTAGAACATTGAAACCAAGCAGTTTAAACCAAGAAAACTAGAAAAAGACAGCCATGCACAAATAAAACTATCTTTTGCAGCCGACACATTTTTCTTTTGAAAAATTCTATATTCTGTAATATATATATATACCTATAGCAGCTATCACAGCCCGATTTCCCCATGTTATCCTTTGATGATAAAAACATACAAACTTGTATTTCAAAAATTTAACAATAGAATGTAAATAGCAACTTGTGTTTTAAGACCAGAATTGGTGTTCTGGATATTTTAACTGTCTCTTGTACATTATTTTGTCATAAAACTAGTTTGAAACTTAAGTGAATCAGTAACAGGGAAATAATGGTGGACATCGCTATGTCTGGGAAGTAGGCCTACCAGTTTATTAGATCGTTTTCTTAAACCATCAGGCAAATATATTCAGAAAAATATACAATTCATAGAAAGCAAACCCTAGGTATTATGCTATTTTTAAGATTTAACATTAAAATGCATTTATATAGGTCAGACAGTGCTATGTTGTGGAATTCGCGAGAAGCGTTGCAAGGTCGAAGTTGTTTTCTGACTTGACTCGTGTCTGTGAAAATACGGAAAAAAAGCAGCGAAGCAGATACTTTTTAACCAGTGCCTAAACTTGCAACAAGTACACAGGCAAATAAATAAACCATAAGTTTGCAATCCTATCATTATGGGCTGCTGTAATGAAGCTAGCAGCAGAGAGGGTGAACCCTACAACTTTGTAGAGACCTTATTTTTTGAAAATTAAGGGTTCCCTGAAAAAAAAAGTTTTTGCCTTAATAATGAAAACTTCTTTAATTGACCAGATTTTTTCACAATCTGGTCACTACGCATATGTCCTTCACCCTCTCTGCTGCTATAAATTAAACAGCCATTATAGATATTATCAATAATGAGTACTGGAGAACCACACTCAGCTAAATTAGCTCGAGAGCGACTAGAGGCAATTAAAAAATATCTACCCGTTCGTGATTCTGTTAAGCAACAACTACAGTCACGTCAGGAGTCTCAGGTGGAATTTACAGAGGGTACAGAAAAATTATTTAAACCGATTGTCGAACCAACGAAGAAAATTGTTGCAGCAACTGAGGCAACACAACAAGCTCTTGCAACATTGCCTGCTGATATTGCTGGTCGTATTCAAGCAGCTCAACCACCACCACAAGCACAACCACAAGCACAACCACAAGCACCACAACCACCGCCTAAAAGACCAAGAACTAATATAATAGATAAATTCACTCCTGAAGGTATTGCTGCTATCAATGACCCAAACCAAGTACTTGATATTGCCGCGTATGGATATTATGAAAGAGAAAAATATGTAAAAACAGATTATGTTAAATCTCTAAAGCATGATCATTGGATCAAGGATGTATATCGCATCTATGCTGGTATTCCAGAAATCAGATCTAGTGAAGATATTAAGGATTTTAACGAATTTGGCATGGCTGTAAATAGATATGTAGAAGATGTTGAACAAGGTAAACGATTACCACCACGATTTGAATTATCACCACCACAATTTGAATCATCACCAAAGACACCATCACCACAAGGAGCACAACGACTAAAACAAAAGATACAACAACTAGAACAAGAACGACAAGAAATAATAGAACAACAACAAGAGATACAACGAGAACAACGAAAACAAGAACAACAAGAAACAATAAAACGATTACGAGAACAACGAAAAGCACCAAAAACATTTGAGCAATCACTTCGTGATTATCCAGAACCACAAAAAACACCACCGAAACCAAGTAAAAAAACACCACCGAAACCAAGAGAAGAGGAAGAAGAAGAATTTCAAGACGCTCCCGAAGCAACTGGAAGTGGTTTAGGAAGTGGTCTTATTACTTGTCCCAATAACGTTCTTGCTGATGTCGATCGACTAGAAATTCTCATCGGAGGAAAACGAGCTGGTAATAATTCCCCAGAAATCATTAATGAAGCAGCTGATATTTGCAAACGATTATTTAGTGGCGGCATCATGGATACTAATGTATATCGATCTCTCATTAATGAAATCGCCGACGATTATTATAGTGATTAAGTATGTAATTAGTGATAAAATCACTTAATAATAAAATGATCATACACAATACTCGTGGACCTACCATGGTCAGGGTAATAAACTCTCGATTACCGGTATACAAAACGACCTACGGAGATGGATTAGGTGATGTTGTTCAGGGTCTGTTTAGAAGAATAGCCCCAAAAGTAATACCGATTGCAAAGCAACTGGGCATGAAAGCTATTGATGTTGTTCGTGAAAAAGGTATAGGCGCTGTTGGTAATATTGCTAGCAAAGCATTCTCAGCAATCAAAGATAGACTATCAAGATTAATACGCAGACCACAAGCGACCCGACCTCAACCTGTGAAATTGGCCAGCACTGAAGTGATGCCAGCAAGTGTAAGTAAAATAATAAATCAAGCCGCTAATCAAAAGCTAGCGGAGTTGGCTGATGTACCAATGTCGGAAAAGGAAAAAAAATATAACCGCTAGTCTGATAGCAGGAAGTGGTCTCACTTCCCGAAGTGGTCTTCGTGTTAGACGAAGACGATAATAATAAAGATGTTTAAGCGCATATCTGACCCCGCGTTTGACATGGACGCACCAGTTCTTAAAGATGAGTCTGTGCGCGATTATCAGTATTATTCTTATGACGCACGAATTCCAGATCAGCGTGGACGAATCGAACTACAGGTTCAAGATACAAGTAGATATTTCTTACCCGCTGAAGCATTTATCGAAGTTGAAGGTGAAATTTTTAAATAATGTTGCTCCTGCAGCACCAGTAGCATACGCCGTTAATATTGTTGTTGGTTTTGTTAATAATGGTATTATGGCGTTATTTGATAGCGCTACGTACATGATTGACGGAAAAAATATTGAATCAATTCAGAAAGAAGTCGACGTTGCCACGACAATACTTGGTCTTGCGAGATACAGCGATGATTATTCGAGATCAGCTGGTCCATCAATGATGTTTGTCAAGGATACTTCTAACCACTCTGATAACGATCAATATGATATAAGACAACCACAGAATAATGCGGGAAACGCCAATGTGGATGTAGAAAATATGATTATTAATGTTAATCCAAATTTCAACTTAGGATTTGCAGTACGTAAATCGATGTTAAAAGGTGATAGGAGAATATTTTCATGTGCGATTCCATTGTCACATATCTTTGGATTCTGTAGAAATGTCAGAAAAGTCATTTTCGGAGCCAAACACACAGTTGTACTTGTACGAAAAGGCGATGATAATGATGCAATATGGAAACCCATTGGTGATCCTGGTAAAGTAGTACTAACAAAACTTTCCCTGTGGATGCCAGTGATGACTCCGTCAATATCTGAAGAAGACCGGTTGTTATCTTT